>JAPZDX010000012.1:7517590-7531219 GCA_029783625.1 Naso annulatus | reverse complement strand
CACACACTAACAACAAGGTGGCTTCTCTACAAAGAGCCAACCTGCTCATCAGAAACTCAAACACACACATTCACACGCCAATTGCAGCCATCGGAAGCAATCTGGGGACCACAGAAGCTGGAGATCGAACTACCAACCATCTGATTGGGAGACGACCCGCTCTAGCTACAGAGCCACAGCCTCGGTTGATGCACTTTCAAATCCCTGAAAAATGAGCAATTAATGTAAGACTCAAAACAAACATTACTGGCATTCAGTGAAGTTGAGGCTTGTGAGCTCCTTGAGGATCTTTGACCTCTGGGGCATTTTGCCCACTATACCCAGTTGACGGCGCGGCCTCAATACGAGTCCAGAGATATTCCAAATGAGAGCTGGCATCACCTGGCTGGGTAAGTTCATAGTTTCAATACTTTTTGATTTAAATGCTATTCTACATCAATATTTTCAAATTTTGAAGCATTCTGATGACCTACTCTGTAAAATGTCCACAATTTCTCAACACATCTCCTGTCTGTGACTCACCTTGTAAGAAAAGGCAAAAATGTTAAAAAAAAAAAAAAAGTTTATTCTTTGTGGAAAGGTTCTTGCTTGCTTGAAATGACTAGGGATGGGACAATTATCATTTTTATTGTTAATCTCAATAAAAACACAATAATTTAATCAGAATGAATTTCAAATGATTGCATAATCATCATAATCATGAATTAAAATATCTGCTATGAAAAACAGAATGTAATGCTCACTATTCATGCTAATGAATGGTGAACAGACCGCGCGACAGTGCAAGTTGGACTTAATAGAACAGAGTAGGTATACTTATACAGTAATTTTTATTTATCCTTTAACTATGCAGGGATCCCGGGGATAATTAATCATTACCTTATTTATTTATTTATTCATATCAAGATGTGTCCCTACTAACATGATTCAATAAAAGCCGTAGGTTAAACTGATTACAGTATGTTTTATTGCCATTTTCTTTTTCCCTATTTCTCAATGTTTTCTTAACATCTATCATCTATCTACATGTATACCATTTAAAAAATGACTTTTTTCAAAGATTTTTTTAAAGAATTTATTTTTAATTTTCGAGATAATATAATGTATTACAATTATTGTGGCAAAAATAATCGTGACATGAAATTTTCAAAATCGTCCCAACCCTGGAGACGACTTTTGAGAAGTTCAGCTCCTATATTAAATTTAAAAAAACAAACAAACAAACAGAAAAGTTTTTATAGATTTTTTCTTTCTGATGAATGTTAACTGGAGTAGTCTGACTACACTTCAACTAGACAGATTATTTGCTGTTGGCACATCTGACATCAAGCAAGGTTTTATTTGATTAACTTATAAATTTGCATATGATTAGATGAAAACAATGTTAAATGTTCTTCTCCTCACAATGAACAAAACAACAGCAGAGTTGAAGAAATGACCCGTCAGCGCTCAGTGATAGTGACCCTTCAGCCTCTCTTACCTCAAGTTCATTGTCTCTGCTGCTTGTCGCTGCACTAAAACAGCGTCCGATGGAGACGAGGAGTCATGAAATCGATACTTCTTGGAAAGAAAATCATCATGACACCCTCATCTGCCAACTTACACAACAGCACTCTCAGGTCCCCAAATGATTGAAATACACACAGCATCTGAAGAGCTGGGACCCTTCGCTTTTAATTAAGGCAAAGCCAGCTAATGCAGAGTGAACTGAGCTTTAGAGCCTGCATTAACAGTCTTTGTAACGGGCCCCCAGCTCATAAATAATGGCTGTGCTGTCATGAGGAACCTGGGAAAGCCATTAAGAGATAGTGAGCGGTATCTGCATGTGTGGCAGCAGGCAGGCAGGCAGACTGACAGAAGGGACGAAGTTGGGAGTCTTGTCGCTCTCAGGTCTGCCAGGAGCAACCTTGCCAACACCGGGCCCCACACAAATCATCCCGCTGGCCTCTCCATCCCCACCCCACCTCCCCCACTTCCCTCATTCACTTCCTCCCCTTCACGGCCGAGGGATTCCTGCTGACCTTTGGCTTCTCTTGAGGTCGTTTCTGGCCATGGTGCTTTCACTTCCAGCCCCAGAATGAGAAATGGGGAGAGGATTCACTATTGATCAGTTTGTTCTTTGGTCTGAATATTGCAGGGCACAATGATGGGGGTTTTGCTCTATTTTAGTCACCCTCTTATCTATTATTAATGAAGCTTGTTGCCAGGAAAGGTTACAAATATAACTGCTGTTACAAGAACCACAAGGCACACAGTGACTTCACAATGGTTGTTGCTGCCTTGTATGCTCATTATTTAAAGCACAGAGATGAATGAGAAAGATGTCTCCTCGAGCAAGAATTTTGGGACGAATTTTTTATTTTTTTCCAAAACATCATCTGCAGTCAAATCTACTATCACAGTGATTCCGTCTGTACTTATCAGTTAATAATGAAAGAATGAATCCAAAACAGGCTGCACTAAACACCTGTTTGCCTGTAAATTTAGGATTTGCACATTAAAAGAAAAACCCTGAAACCAACTGACCAACAGCAGTGCTGTCAAACAATACTGGAGATGTGTACCCCTTTAAATTGCCCACACTGCAGATAAGGTAAGGAGTGGTAGGCTACAGTGCGGATGGAGAGCGCGTTTTCTCGCCCTTGCCTTCTCCATCACCAGCATGTCTCTTTTGGTATGCATAGCAGTGCCCGAATGCAGGTTTGACTGAGCTTTATATACCAGCCCAGCGGCCACTGCTGACTGCACACATATTTCACCCAGAAACGATTCTTTCACCTCAAAAAAAAAAAAGAGAAAAAAAGTCTCACCTCCTGCCGAGCGCAGACCATCATGCAGGACCGTGACAGGCCGCTTAATGTGCATGTGGGTGTGTGGGGCTCTGGCTCAGTGTAATTGCATAATACTACGTAGGGCGATTCTTTCATGCATGTCGTTTCAAGTCAGTGTCTGAGGACGCTGCCCTGCTCACCATGTAGGCTATTAGCAGACCCACAGCGCGGTCTCTGTGCGTTTGGCTCTGCCTGAGCGTCTCTGAGCTCAGACGCTGGATTCATGTCGAGTTGTGGTGTTATGCGCCTGGTGCGTAAGAAATAAACATGTAAATTGGGTGGGTGGCGCATGAATAAGAGGGAATTTTCTGAGCGACAGGTTTACGCTGACTCAAACATAAGGCGTCTAATTATTCAACCTCGGGAATAAGATTATCTTTTTTAAGCTCCCTGCCTCCTCCACACCTTGCGTTTTTTTTCATCCCTTTGCAGATGTTGCCTCTCTGAGCACCTGATCAGGAGCGTTTACCTTTGCGGCTGTGTAGCGCACAGCTCGTCGCTCAGTCACACTGGCGTGGAGGGGAACAGCGGAGGTAGATCATTCTGCTGATCCCAGCACCTTTGGTTGTTAAGGGAAGCACCAGCACCTCCTCGATCGGTTCCCTCCTCCCTTTTTGCCAATCGCCATCCCACGACAGCCTACCCGGAGGAAAGGAGTCGGGGAGGGGAAAGCGAGGACACACCCGCACATACTGTACCCGGTGTAGCCTACACGGTGAGGATGCTGCAGACAACATGAGGTGAATATCATCGGCTGCTCCCTAAACTGAAGATTCATTTTTTAATTTTTTATCCGCTCAAGACTGAAGACCTGATTGTCGCAGCTGGTTATTCACCCTCCTGGTGCCAGTGTCCAGCAGGAGCATCAACTCACATCAGATATGAAAAAGATGTCTGCAGGTATGTAAGCTTACGTTTACATATCATCCTAGATTGCGAGGATTCATGTCTTAACGTAGGTGATGAATTCACTGAAAATCATTAATATTAGGGAATAAGTCTGCAGTTATACATTTGTTGTGTATTTCATAATGATTTCATTTTGTAAAACTGAGCTCCCACTCTGTGAGAGGAGATGATGCAGACAAGAGATACAGTTTTTCTCTTGGAACCTATTTCCTTCTATGGATAAATTATTTATAGATGTTTTTGAATATTTCAGAGACAGGCACCATTTCAAGACTAAAATGTTCCAACAAAAACTAAACTGAAGTCAATTAATACGAGGTGTTTGTTGTGTTTGTTTGGTACAGCAGTAAAGCTTAAAAGCGTCTCATACATTTGTGTTTAGACTGCAGTGCTTTTCTATGATATTCTAGACAGGATGCTGTCTGTATGAATTTGGTGCCTGCTGCATTGCCATATTCATGCATGGCTTCACTGCAAAAGGTAGTCTCATTCATTTCAGTGGTACTGTCCATTGCAGCAGATCAGTGCCCCAATTTATAAGCTTCTGTGTGTTTTATATGCCCCTTAGCCTCTGTGTTTACCTGCATTGAAGCAATTTATATGCAAGACAGATGCTTCATTTGCATATTAATCGGCCCAAGTCAGGAGCAGGAGTGTCAGCCTCAAGTTTCCATGAGCTGATTCATCTTTATATCGACTGCCTTCTCACGACAGTCTAAGTTTACGTAACTCATACCTTATGACTTTGTTTCAGAGTGGCTTTGTTTTCATCTATTTTCAGTTGTTTGCTCTTCAAGCTAAAGCAAATTCTTGACATCTGTGGACTGAAAGGCAGAAGTATTGAGTGCTGAATCATGTCTCAGGTTTACCTGACCTTGTTGTCTCTCTTTGCTCTATCTGTCCTACATGCAGTCAGATCCTAGGTGACATCCTGTGGGCGTCAGGTCGTTACGGTGTTGAGCCCCCTCCCTCTCCTGGCCCCTGCCTGCAGTTCTCCAGGCTGCAGGACCCAGACTCACTGAAAAGTGCAGGCCCCCTCCCCCTGCAGAATGACTGTTGCCACTGGCGACCCCTCTGACGAAGCGGCTGCACACCCGGGGCACCCGCAGGACTACGACCCGGAGGCCGACCATGAGTGCTGTGAGAGGGTGGTCATCAACATCTCAGGATTGCGCTTTGAGACTCAACTAAAAACCCTCTCTCAGTTCCCAGAGACTCTGCTGGGGGACCCCAAAAAGAGGATGCGATACTTTGACCCACTGAGGAATGAGTACTTTTTTGACAGGAACAGACCCAGCTTTGACGCCATATTGTATTATTATCAATCAGGGGGGCGGCTAAGAAGGCCGGTCAACGTCACCCTTGATATTTTCTCAGAGGAGATACGCTTCTACGAGTTGGGAGAGGAGGCCATCGAGATGTTCAGAGAAGACGAAGGTTTCATCAAGGAGGAGGAGCGGCCTCTCCCCGATAATGAGTTTCAGAGACAGGTGTGGCTGCTGTTCGAGTATCCAGAGAGCTCAGGTCCTGCTAGGATTATTGCCATAATCTCTGTCATGGTCATCCTTATATCTATAGTCAGTTTCTGCCTGGAGACCCTCCCCATTTTCCGCAATGACGATGAAGATATGCACAAGTCTCACGCGAAAGTCTTTTCACCTGAGACCAACACCACAATCATCAGCTATACATCCACCTACTTCACTGACCCCTTCTTTATCCTGGAGACTCTCTGCATTATATGGTTCTCCTTTGAGTTTCTAGTGCGCTTCTTTGCCTGCCCCAGCAAAGCAGGATTTTTTGGTAATATAATGAACATTATTGATATTGTTGCTATCATCCCTTACTTCATCACTCTCGGCACAGAGCTAGCAGACAGTCCAGAGGATGGTCAAGCGGGTCAGCAAGCCATGTCTTTAGCCATTCTCAGGGTCATTCGCCTTGTAAGAGTCTTCAGAATTTTCAAGCTCTCACGTCACTCCAAGGGGCTTCAGATTTTGGGCCAAACCCTGAAAGCCAGCATGAGAGAGCTTGGCCTGCTCATTTTCTTCCTCTTCATAGGGGTCATCCTCTTCTCAAGTGCTGTCTACTTTGCCGAAGCAGACGAGCCTGAGTCGCAGTTCGATAGCATCCCTGATGCATTTTGGTGGGCTGTGGTGTCCATGACAACAGTCGGCTATGGTGATATGGTCCCAACTACGATTGGCGGCAAGATCGTAGGCTCCCTCTGTGCCATTGCAGGTGTGTTGACCATTGCCTTGCCCGTGCCTGTCATTGTGTCCAACTTCAACTACTTCTACCACCGTGAGACGGAAGGTGAAGAACAGGCGCAGTACCTGCAGGTCAACGTGCCCAAAGCCGATTCAGCAGAGGAGCTGAAGAAGAGCCGCAGCGGCTCCACCATCAGCAAATCGGACTATATGGAGATCCAGGAGGCTGTGAACAACAGCAATGAGGACTTTCAGGAGGAGAACCTTAAGACAGCCAACTGCACACTGGCCAACACAAACTATGTAAACATCACCAAAATGCTCACAGATGTGTAGTCATCTGCTGTTTTCCTCCCCGTCACTGCGGGAATGTGAAGCTGAGCAACTGGAGAGGGACAGGTGTACAGCCTCCCACTACTCGTGTGCTGAAAAAAGTCAAGGCAATAGAATTCAGGATGTCGATCATGATAGACAGTGAAATAAAAAATTTACAAAGACCATACGCTCACTCCGCGCTCATCCTGTCCTCACTCCTCACGACTCGCCCTTAAAACTCCTTATAACTGTCAAACAGAGTGAAATTTTAAATTTTGCATTTCTGCATGGAGTTGGCTTTGTCCGTGTGGCTGTTATTTTTCAAAAGAAAAAAAACAACAAAAAAATCTCAAGTTTCCCTGCTCACAACAGTAGCCAACAGTAGTACACAAAAAGAAAAGAAAAAAAAAGGAGAAACACAACTGGGAAAAAAAAAACGAATTATTGCTTTCAAAAAGGAATAAAGCGGCACAATAAGAGCCCTGCTTCAGTCCCCCGTCCCTTGGTCCCCTCATTACCCAAGGCACACTGCTCCGCCATGCGCTTTCTGAAGAGCCCTACTTGCGCACTACATATGCTGCTTCCTGGAGCCAATGAAACAAAACTGTCTTATGCTTCACCATTTAGAAATAAGAGGATGAGTGAGCATAAAGCGAGCCCACTCCTGCGCTGATGTGGCCCACGGTGACTTGTGATGAGGTTGGTGGTTAAGTACACCACGTTATTTCAAGGATGAATGACAGCCATCAGCGCTAAGCTTATGGTTCGACACCTTATTTCCCAGCAGGCATCAGTATCTGATGAATGACTGAGAATGGCCTTGACTTCTCACTGCTTTGGTCTTACATGTACTGTATGTATTGCAATGCAAGCTTTCCCCTTTCCATTCACCCCAAACTGGTCTTACTGCAGAGCTTTGAGGACAACTTGAATGTTTCTTCTTGTTTCATTTGTTTTTCACAGGCTCACACACACATAGACAAACACACACATACACACACACACACACACACACACACACACATACACACACACAAAGCACAAACAAACACAGTACTTATTAATATAGATAGGTAGGTTAACTGTGACTTAACTGATAGCCGGTAGGTAGGTAGGTGCTGTTAGCTGTAAACATAGTAGATAATTGCATGACATTTTTATCTGAATGAGAATTTCCACTTGTTCTCGACTGCCACTTGCTTTGTCACACCACTGTATATTTGTACACTGCCTTCTATACAAATCCACACTTTCAGAGGGGTGCCTGCAGGTAGCTGTTACAAGAACCTAAAGCTGTATGTTAGAGGATTTCTAAAGGAATAATCATAAAGCCAATTCCTGCACTTAACAGGATGTGGTGTTCTTGTCAATATGTAAAACATTCCATGTAGAAGTCATTGCCGTTAAACTTTTGCCAGGTCACCGTAATTGTGCTGCAGCTGAGCTGTGTCTTCAGGCGTGAACTCTTAGTTTTGGACATTAATCCCAGTTGCAGATGGGATAGACTCGCAGTGCTGTCTTTCTCAAAGGTTTTCACTTAATCACGTCCTCATGGTCAAAATAGCAACGTTCAAGGACTCATTTATGGAAAAACGCTTCCCCCCCGAACTGCCTTTTTTCTGGGTTTACGCTGATCTCCTAGTGTTGCATGACCTCAAAAACATTCCTAGAAGCATGCATTTAAGCTAAAAGAAGTCTCTGAGACTAAAAAAGTATAATTATTACAATAGATACATTTATTTCTTATATATATATATAAAATATATGTATACAGACACATATACAGTACACATATACTTTTATTGGAGATTAAAGAACTTAAAATAGCAATGTTTAAGAGAAAGCGAAAGCCTTCAGCAATGAGCAGATCATTGCCATGTTTTTATTTTTTAATGACAATAATAATTGTGCAGTGCACTGTTTCTTCTTCGCCTGTTCAGAGTGCCAAAGAAACACTCTTACTAGTCCCTTCAAAAACACTTTCTTTATAGATGAGCTTTCCAACGAACCTCACGCTCATCCTGAATACAAACACAAACAGTTTGCTTCACTTCAAAAAACTGCCTCCCGTGAAGCCGTTACTTGTAGGCGGGCCGTTGTTTTAAAAACTGTATCATCCCTAACTAGAACCTTGTAACCGAAAGCTTTAGCGTTAATTTGATTACATTTAAATGGAGTCTGGCTGTCTTCTGAGAAGTCTTTGATGCCAGAAGCTCAATCTGTCTTTAAAGGTTGGCATCAAATGTGAATTAGGTTCTGATTCTAGGATTGTGTCCAGCTGAGATTTTCCACTGTTCACTCAACACTGCCAAGGTAACAGTCAAAGGCAGTAACGTCAATATGGGAAGTGATAATTAGCAGCAGTGTAGCAGATATTGGCCATCCAAGGGGTCCTCTGACTTCGCTCCTGAGTCTCTTGCCTTTCTCCATCTTTTTCACAGTGTGTTAGATAATCAGGAAGATGATGAATAGTGAAAAGGTCTGTAGCAAGAACTGTTAGATGTAAATTTTTATTGTTAGGGTTCCATTCTGCTCACTACAGTCTTTAACCTGCAGTAGCAAAATGTCTATACGCCATCGCTGCCAATGTGTTATCAGGACGCCTCGTCCAACTGCCTGACATGGGGCCTCTGAGGTCGTCTCTCTGTCCAAATCTGTGTCTGCTTTCATGTACCTTGAAAGGAATTTTTAGAGAATTTTCGTAAATAAACTGGAACAGTTATATTTGTTGCTTTCCCAAGAGTAGCAAAAGGTGAGCTGAGGCAACTCGAGGTAGGAGCAGATTAAAATGTTGTTGAGCAATATTCCCATAATCCTTCTGGCGAGAGGTCTGTGTGGAGAACGTGTGGGATTTTTTTTTTTTTTTTTTAATGAACCTTGATGGACTATCGGAGTCCAACTAAGATCTCATTGATCATCATTTGAGTATTGATGTGGGCGTGTTGCTGCACAGCTATGTAGAAGTTGTCTGTGCTGGAGTGTGTGTTTGTGTGTGCATGTGTACAAGATAGAGTGAGAGAGAGCGAACCACTGAATGTCAGTGTCTTAGCTCGGTTGTACAGCTGCATTTATGCAACATCCATTTGCATATCTTTTCATGTGAAAAAGAAAACAAAAAAACCACTCACAGTCTGACCAAAAATTTTTGTCTATGCATGGAAATGCATTGTATCTTAATGTCTTCACCAATTTTTTTCAGACAGATATTTATGATAAACATTCCTCTTGCAACGTTTATGTGGTATGTTTGAAAATTGGGCACATTATTGTACCTCAGCCAAATTCACTGTAGCAACTCATACACTGGAGCTCCCCATGTGACCGTTACTTTTGCTTAAAGCACAAAGACGAGTGGATTCATTCTCATTTTTACACCTGCAGATTTAATTTGTAAAATGTTCTTATTCAGTGGACACAAAGTCGATCCATAAGATCTTGTATTGCTTATTAGGGAGCACCACAGCCTCTAAAAATATCATCTCTCACCTGCTGAGGGACCCACCAGCAAATCTATTCCATGAGAAGGGTGCCCAACAGTGAAAACACTGAGAAATCTATGCAGAGAATGATTATTAGCTGGTAGTTGAGAAGGTATAAGTATACATTTTTGTGTTTTTATCCAATGTCAATTACACACTGATCCCGGGAGCTGGCATTGCAAATGAAACGACCCTTTATGCAGAAGAGAGACACTTTGCAATATTCTGCTGCTGTAACGTCAAACACTCGCACGTTGGTTGAATGTGAATTTGAGCTTTCTGAGCTTTGGGTTCATATAAACTGTGGTGTCAGCTCTTTGAGACAAGGCTTCTACATTTAAAAACAAGCAAACAAACTCATACATGCGGGAAACAAGATGATGAATATGCAATCTGTATACATGTGTGTGTTTGAGAGCAATCGTTTTCTTTTTCATTTGACCCCAGAGCCTGATAGTGTGGCATCCACTGAGACACATGCACAGTTGTTCACCCCATCCTCCCACGTGTCATAGAGGCCTGAAAACATCCATCAACGTTAATACAGTGGATAATGGATTTTCTTTCTGTGAAATGAAATGTGACAGAATAATGTAAATAATAACCAATGGATGATGGAGCAAAAACCATGTACTATATTCTGTATGTGAAGTCTGGATTTAAACCGTAGTATTATCTGCACTTTACAAGACAAAAAGGACAATCTATGGACAAGAAAAACATGTGAAATTAAAATGCATATAATCCTTCCAAATGATCATAACCCAGATAAAGTAATATCAATAATGAAGCCAATAATAATTCAACTGAAACTGTGGTCAGTGTGTTTATTGTGTGTGTTATTGCTGCTTAAAAATAACTGTTTTTGTGGCACTGAGTGAGGAAGAAAACGGTGAGAGGTGTTTTTCAAATGTTCATCCAGCCTTTGTTCCCTGTCTCATCACATTGTTCACAAGGTATTTAGTCAGCACATGATTTTGAGGAGCTAATTTTAGCCGCAGAGCGTCTGCGCTGATACAAAATGCCATGAATCGATCAGAGGCCTCTTTGTTGTTATTCTTAGGACATCCAGTCTTTGTAGCCGCGGGCAGTGTGGAGGACATTTTCAAACGCCTCCTGGTATCTTCAGCTTCTTCACTCCCTTTAAGTGCACGGTATATGCTCCCTGCAGTTTAAAAGAGAGCGCAGGGTGTTCTATTAATAGCTTTTTTTGTTAGAGAAAGAGATAGGAGGAGGAGGAAGAGGAATGTTAGCAGAGGAGGAGACAGAGAAGGGTGAAAATGAGATGGCAGAGACGGAGAAATGCAAAATCCTTTACAGGGAACTTTTCATGTCAGCACATCCGTGTGTAACAAGCCAGTTTCCTTTATATGCTTTTGTTTGAGAAAAATCAAGGTTTGCCTCTTTCATACATCTAAATTCATGCCATTTGGGACAATACAAGCATTTGTAATCTCTCATTGTTTTATTTCTCAGGTGATGTTACGCTGCTGTGTCCTCATGATGTATTTCTCCTCACCTGCCACATCTACACCTGCACAGTTTTTTAAAGGTAGCTGCTGTCCTGTCTTGTGCTCCCAGCTATCTTTAGTCCACTTGTGGTTTAACTAACGCTCTGCATGGCGAGCGGGAACACTTGGGGCCTTGGTGCTGTAGCTACATCTCTGATGTAGTCATTAGTCTTGCTTTGATCCAGCGATGCAGTGCAGCACTCTGCAGCTCGCTCTGCTGAAACCAGGGCAAACAGGGAGAGGCGGGCGCAATGGAGCAGTCCAACTGAGGACACAGGCAGCAGGAGCGCAGGCCTGCTGCAGGTGGCCTCTGCTGCCACAACATTGTTTTTGTTGCCAGGGAGGAGTGAGAGGGGGTGTGTGCGTGGGTTTGTGTGTTTGTCAGGGATGGTAGCATGCCCACAGGAGCACGGTTGAGCAGTCACACAGGCTTGCACTGTGCTTACCAGCTTGTAATTAGGAGACAAGCACTGTGGGACTTGCAGCTAATCCAACAGGGCAGCCCTGGCACTGGACCACACCCTGTTATTAGGAGGTGTTGAGCTTTTATACACTCATTAACTCCCTGCTCTGATATCAGCCAGTGAGGGTCGTCTGTCATCATCTTGAGGTTGAGTTGCTTTTTTAGCTCGCAGTGAGTGGGTTTGAGTTATATGGCTCAAAGTGAAGGTTAAAATAATGGAGATGGATATTCAGTTTTTCTTTAAAAAATTTCTTTGATGCAGTGATGAGGGGAAAATTATAGAAGAAACCATTACTGCCCTCTAGAGGTGCTGTCACAGAAAAGACATGAATTGGTTTTTACCTCTGTTTTTCTTAAACCTTTACTGAATTAGACTCAGGTAAGATACGGCAAGTTTTTTTGTACAGCACATTTCAACAACAAGGTAATTCAGAGTGCTTTACATTATGCATAAAAGACATTAAAACAAGATATAAAATAAAGCATAAAATAAAGACAATATAAAAACACATTTAAAATACAAGTTAAAGTGTTAAACTGGAAAAAAAAAGAATGAAAAATAGAAGAAGACAGACAGAAGACAGCATTTTAAGATACTGACCCCCACATTTGATTTAATAGAAGGTAATGGCAATAAAACAGATTTTTTAAAAATAGTTTAAAACTTGGTTAGAGCAGTATTCCAATTCTCAGTGAAGCAAAAGTACAAATTCATTCATTTAAAATATATCATTGCAGGCAAAAGTACCTGAGCATTATTTATAAAGTCCAATTTACAAGTATCAAGAGTAAAAGAACTTGATTATTCGATTGTTAATGCCGCTGCATCAGTATATAAGTAAAGCATTTCACTGGTGTATCTCATCAACATGGAGCTTGTTTAAACCACATTATGTAATTTAATGGTAGTCCAGTGGCTCCTAACCAAGGGAATTCCCAACCTAAATCCGGGGGCTGTGTGGTGATTAATGGGAAGGCTAAGCAGGAGAAACAAAGATGTGACTGGCAATTCGGTGAGCTTCTCGACTTTTAAAATGAGCGTTTATTATGTTTTTGGACAGATGTCCAAACGCACCTCCTTTGTTTTGGCTAGCAGTGACATCAGCAATGACCTCCAGCTCGCAGAGGTGCGCGGTTCGTCACAATGATGCTGTAGAACATCTAATATGATTGTATACATCCTTATTATAAGGCCTAACGTGCAAAAAAACAAACTTTTCCTTTAGTTTGTGTATGTGTCAAATAGATACACATCGAAAATGTAGTATAGTTAAAAAAAACAACAACTTACTGGAGTTAAAGTATGAAAAATGTAGTGGAAATACTTCGATACTTTCTGCTTTCGCTTGATATTAAAGTAATCAGGATATATTCTACTCAGCATGTTTTAATTGGTCTAATCAGTAATTGTTGCAGCGGTGAGACAAGTAACAGTAGTGTTGGGTTTCCAGACTTAAAAGGACACACGTCCATGCCTGCTCCATCCACCCTCCGGAGACTTATGGAGGATATGTGTGATGGCCACGCTGAGCACACACACACACCCTCCTCCACCCCTCTGTGGGTGACAAATGGGCTTGGTTCAGGTCAGCCGACCATGCATCCCATAGCACAGTGGATGGCAAAGCTGTCAGAGTGCACACAGCACAACGGACAGATGCCCCAGAACACATGAGTGCACACAAAAACCATAAGACATGACATGAAGTAATATGAAAGGCCAAACCTGTATGGAAGCTGGAGAAAATCCTCTTCTACACAGCGACGAAGCGGGCTGAATCAACAAAGGGGGGAGAGGTCACAGGGAAATCAGCGATTATCAGGCTGCAGGACTCGATAAGCTTCACTACCAGGTGTCAGTGATGTGTTTGCACAGTACAGGACGGCCCTCTGACCTGAGATATGGAGGGA
>JAPZDX010000012.1:7503188-7517490 GCA_029783625.1 Naso annulatus | reverse complement strand
AATCTGAGTAATGGAAGCACGTTTGGCAATCTTGTGTCATCTGAGCCGATGACATATGGAGTCCAAATGAAGCAAGTTCATGTTTAGGAGCTTCGAGCTGTTTGTGCCAAAAGGTTAAAGGGATTGTGTGGGGCAATATTGGTTAAAGAATAAACAACATTAACGTCTCTGCGAGCTAAAGATGCTGGTGTTAACGTGGAGAAAGGCAGAGCTGAAAACTTCCAGCTCTCTTTGCTAATAAATAACTTTTTATGTTGTACCTAAAGGCTTTAATGGTGGTTAATAAGAGATTTAATAATGTTCACATCAGTTATAAACGTTTAACAAGAAAAAAACGGTGACACTTTAAGGACTACACACTTTTAAGAATTAGTTAAGCATTAATAAATACGGAGTTCATCATTTATAAAGCGTTGTTCCTACATGAAAACTTTTTAGGGTTAGGGTTAGAGTTAGGGCTAGGGTTACCCCTAAGGAGGTTTCATGTAGGAACAATGCTTTATAAATGATGAATTTGGTATTTAATAATGCTTAACTAATGCTTAATAGTACGTAGCCTAGTTATTGTAAAGTGTTACTGAAAAAACTTTTTCTTCTGGCTTTGTGTTTGCTCCTCCCCCCTTACATTTGACCTAAAGGAGAAGGGGGGGGTTGTTTGTTTTTTTGCACACTAAGCTTTATAAGCCTTATAATGAGGATATTTACGATCATATAAAATGTTTTACATCATTAATATGATCAGCAGTGCAATCACAAGAGCTGGAGCTCCTTGCGGACATCACCGCTAGCTGAAAACAACAAAGGTGAAGGGGCATTTGAAGTGCTTTAACCATTTGTCCAAAAACACAATAAATATTAATTTTAAAAGACAAGAATTTTACTGAATGTTTAGTGGTGTCCTCTGATGTTCTGAAACTAAAACACAAAGTTTTAACGACGGTTTATAACCCCAAAACACTGCTTCAGGAAACAAACAAACTGTTTCCAGGTTATAAGCCCTTGTTTTACTTCACGTCTTAGTGTTGGTACATGAAAAGACGCCATTAAACATTCAGCGAAATTCTTGTGTTGAAAAATAACCATTTTTCAACGGACTGTCGAGGCACTTAAAATGCTAGTTCACCTCCATTGTTCTCAGCTGTTTTCAACTAGTGGAGACTTCTGCAATGAGTTCCAGCTCTCATGACTTCACCATGTCATAATAATGCTGTTAAGCATTATACATGATCTTAAATATCCTCATTATAAGACTTAATGTGAAAAAACCCAAACTTCTCCTTTAAAGTTTAAGATATTTTCTTATATATGTAAGGTCAAAATCCTTTCATTAACAACTCATTCAAGGTACAGTTTTTTTTTAAATATCATAATTTGGAGAAATAATGAAGAGTTCCTTTGCCACAGATAAACAGATAAAAGCCATTCAAAAAATGAATTAAATACAACTTCTTCATTGACCCTGCTTGGAGTGTGCACATGAAAAAAATATAATTTAGTACAATAAAAATTTTGCCAGGCTACATAAACACGTGTATATTAAAAAAGCAATAAATTAATTAATATAGCCTATAGCAAAAATTCATAAAGTTTAGAAAATAAAAAACGGAGATATCTGTTTTTGCAAATAAACTCTTCATATGTTAATTTTTCTTTCTGCAAGCTAGTTTTGATGGTCAATACAACCTTCTGTTGAGTTTAAAGCCACAGCTGGGATACATTTTGTTTGCTTAGTGTAAAGACTGCAAACAATAAGAAACATCTAGCCTAAGGGTCTGCTGGTTGCTGCGCCATCCTCGAGGCTGGAACACTTTCCTTTTGTTGTTTTTGTGGAAATTAAAGACAAGAAAATGTAACGAGAGATAAGAGATGCTCAAAGACAGATTTTTGTTAGTTTGGACCGTAGACTATTGACAGCCATGGTGAATCTCAGACTTCGGTCTGTTAGTACAATTTAAAAAGCAAGCCGTATATGTTCTATTTAGGCACCAGCGCAACGAACATGTCACAGAGGTCAAGGACGATGAGACAAGATCACACACAGCAGATAGCCTAGCTAACAACTGCTGTCAGTCAAAGCAGCCTTGCCTGTAATTAAGTATAACTTGAAACCTTAATGTAATTTAAACAAGTGATTTTTTAAATCATCTTGGCTTCACTTAGTTAACACTTACACACTTACTTAATTTCTTCTCTTGGAGCAAGACTCTAGTGGCCATTTAAGGAACTGCAGTTTTGAGAACTGGCACATCCGCTTCATTTTTGAGCACTGGAAAATGATGCTTGGGTTGATAAGAGACAGACTTTCTGTTTCCCCTTTTTTCAGCCTTTATCCTAAGCTAAGTTGAGATTAACGGCCAACTGCTCAAGACATGAGAGTGGTGTCAATGTTGTCATTTACCTCTTGGCAACAGAGGAAAATAAGAATTATTCCTAAATATAGTCCTTTAAAAAGTATTTCTTAGAAACTGCAACCCAGAAGCTATGTTTACAATAAAAGTATTTAATATTCAATAATAAAGCCAATAGTTACAGTTTATGAAAGCTTTATACAAGTTGAGTAAGAGGTACCAAATTTTAATTTAAATGAATAATTTCAGGCTCAATTTTTCATTTTATTTACCACTAAATTGCCTAAGAAGTGAGCCCTGGAAAAGCACACAGCACCTAAAAATAGAAAACTACACACCGTGACCATAAAACATTTATATATGTACTGAAAAAAAAACAGATTCAGTGGATGCTTATGAAAGTTGAGAAGGGAAGGAAGAGCTCCTGAAAGAGCATGAGAGAAAAGAGTCTGGCCTCTGCTGTATTTAAAATGACTGATATTTATGTGATGGACATAAGATACATGCAGCTTCAATAGATCAAAACAAATAAGCTTTATACCATAAAAACATTAAATCTTCTGTCCCCTAAACGTGTTCAAATAAATCAAAGAAGGGTGCAGTAAATCTAGTGGTCAGGTCTTCTGATCCCTTGACTCAAGGTAAAAATTGCCTCTTCGCTGCTTGCTACATCTGGTTGAGGCCATTTCCAACATGCCGACCAGAGAAAGAATGTCAGAGGCTTTAAATATCCTGTTTGAGTTAATATTTCATCAACATCTCAGTCCCAGGGCCTCTTCCTCGTTCACATCCAGCTTCCAACTCTGAGACTGTGCACAAAGCAGGAAGAGTAAATCTGCACTCACTGCACTGCATGCTGCTTAGATACCTGCTTTCTAATTTCCCTGCACCATCTCCTCGCTCATGTGTGTTGCTGCAGATAATTGATAATTGACTTCTGCTGGCTTATCAATTCATTAATGCACATTTGTAATAGAAAATGTCAGCGCTTTCATCACAGCAGATCCGAAGCTCTGATTAGGATCGAGGGGAGTCATTCAGAGAAAATTAAAACTTGATACAACAAAGACAGTCAAATGTGCTTAATAAGCACTCCTATGTAGAGTGACACAGAATCAGCTCATCAGCAGAGAGAAAGCATGTGGGTGCGTGTGTAGGCAGTTATGGTAAATGTGTCCCGTCACGCTCACACAGCTTATTCATTATGCATGCAATGATCTCTTGATGAAGAGAGCGCCTCTTGCTCCAAACAAAGCATCGTCATCACTGTGCAGATGACGCTGCCGGTGTTCCTTTGCCCAAATACGCTATAAGGATAGAAGACGAGCTGTGCATGATTGTGTTTATGTGTTTCTCTCTCATGTATGACAGGTTTAGAGGAAAATCTGCATTTATTATAACAGTGTACTAAGGTAATGAGTAAGATGCCAACACTGTCATTAGAAACACAATTAGATTACCAAAGGGATAGTTCACCCAATAATGAAAGCTCAGTCATTGTCTACTCATCCTCATCCTGATGGAAGGTCAGGTGAAGTTTTTCAGTCCACAAGATACTGCTGGAGTTTCACAGAAAAAAGACTTTGCAGTAAACTGATGAACAATTGAAGTGAATGGTGACCAAGTTTTAAATGTAAAAAAATACATAACAAAACCATGAAATACCTTCATACTAGGGTCATAACAGTACATCAATTTGTATTAAACTGTATGGTACATATGTGATGGTTCGGGTACACAAAATGGTATGGAGAATACATGGTATAATCATACACAGTACTATGTATTAAGACTGCTGAACGTGACACGGAACCAAATTCACATACGTGATTTCCACCCAGAAACCTTAAACAGCAGCAGTTTCTTTAGCAAGTTTAGCATGGATCTATACATCCATGAAGTTTAGCACATGCTGAAAGTGTTTATGTAGTAGACCCACCTGCTTCTTTTTCTCTCCTCCTAGAGGCTTCTCTAAACTTTCCAAATTGCCTGGATGAAATTCTCCTTGTTAAACAAGTCATTTTATGGAGGCTGTGTGACGCTTATAACAATTAATCCACCATTTAAGCTGCAATATGCATGGGAGCGGCTAGCTACGTCAACCTGTACACAGGAAGTCACAGACACGGCAGCGAACCTGGTCAAATTCAAAATAAAACACCCTATGCAGATCGTTTTCTTTTACTAAATCACCTGCAGCGACCTATGATGTATTGATGTATGCACATGTCAACAGTGTTTTTCTCACCTGAACCAGGGAGCAAAAATAAAGATAGGAAAAGAGGATGACGCTATGATGAAATTTTTTGTACCGAACTCATACTGAACCGTGAGGTCAAAACTGAGGTGTGGACCATACCATGACTCTTTTGTACCGTTACACCCCTACTTCAAAGTAATCCAAGTGTTCTGAAGCCTCGACATGCCAAGTTGTGCCATGTTTCTAGCCTTACTGTTCACTGTAGCCTGTAGCTCCTTTAGATGAGCAGTATAGAGGCCTGTTATGGTTTTATTATGTTTTGTTTTGTTTTGTTTTTTTAAGTTTGAGATGGCTAAAATTCCTTAAATGTACTCACTAAAAATAAGTACTTAATTGTTCTTTAAACCCATATTATATAGTTACTTACGGCAGAAGAGTATGTTGCACAATACAGTAACATATCAGCTTCTTGTCCACTTCTTACAGATATTGGATAACATCAGCACTCATTAGAGGTAAATTTTCAGTTTACCTGGCAAACTCAAGTAAAATTTTCTTTGTTCTTTTAGCTCTGGTTTTGGTCTCTGCAATCCCCTGAAGGATATATCTCACTCTTTAGCCACTGAACGCTGTTGATGGTCACCAGCTTGCTGTAACAGTGTCTGTCTGCTGTTGTGGGTGGAGCAGGTGCAGTGTAAATTTGGCATTCAGAATTTTTGGGGGGAGCTTCCTGTTGTTGCTAGAACACGAAAGATACTAAAATAAAGAGTTCAGAGGAGAGCTGCAGAGTTGGGTGACTGTCTGTTACTACATTGGACTCCTTTCATACAATACTGTGTGACTCCTTGTCAGTAGAGAAATACTGACTGGTGCAACTTTTATTGCAATGTAGTTGAGAATTTTTTGTACTGCAGGAGCCTAAAATAAAACAAAACTCAGTAAATGTCTGTATTATCACGTTAGAAACTGGAGCTGGCTGCTGGCTGCTGCTGACATAATGGGGTTCCTGTGTGGAGTGTCTCTGTCAGGTGCAAGCAACAGGGAGGAGAGATAAGAGATAAGGAGGTTTAGCAGCTTGCCGTCATTTATAATTCATGTTTGATCAAAGAGAGTGAAGCAGTAAAAATCTCCTGGGGGTGAACAAAGCCTTAATACAATGGAAGAAATCATGTTCATGTATGTTATAACTACTTCTACAAATGTTCCACGCAGACTTATTTATTGTTATTTCAAAAACAGCATGACGGATAGACCTGCATGTTTGTCGGTACAGGAACACAGGCAGCTGTAAACACAGTGAGAATATCTCTTAATAACTACCATTAGCCTATTTGCTTTTTAAAGGACCTTATGTGAAAACTAGTGCCATTACTTCTGCAATCTTAATGATTTATAGCTGCTCTATTTTTCCGAAGCAGCAACCTGTGCAGCCACACACACACGCACACACACACACACACGTGGCTGACAATGCTCCACTGGACAAGAAGATAGCCTGCTCAGAGTTCAAAGTTGAATACCTGTCTGTCTGTCCACATTAACATGGCAGCAACCAGGACTTTTCAGCACCTCTGAGACATGCATGCCAGAGTATCTAATTCCTGCACGTGCCAATACATGGAGGCTACACAAGGCAACCAGAAACCTCACGGGGATTCAATACAAGGGTTCAATGCATGAACAAATATTATAGAGTTTATTAAAGGAAAGGAATTGCATTGTGGCTATTGTGTGGTTGTTTGTAAATGTTAATTATCTTTATTTCTGATCAAATTTATTAGTTTTTCGATGCCCATTGTTTAAAGAATGTTACATATTGGCATGTCAGTGTCATAAACCACAAATACCCATTGCTTGGACCAATTATGCTGATGACAGTTCCTGCAATATAATTTTTGCAAATTTAATTTTAACAGTCTGGTTGCTGTAATAAAAATTTTGTACGTAATTTCATCCTTTAAAGGGTGGTATCTGTCTAGTACAATGCGTCACCATACTTATACAGTACGATGGTCACTTTCCTGCCCACAGCCACTTTAGTGGATCTGCGAAGCTGTATTCAGTTACAACAATGTTTTTGTTTAAGTTTAACGTCAGCATGACAATGCAATGCAGTAATGCAATAATGACAATGCAATATCATTGTGAACAGTATACAGTGAACAGAACAGTAAGGCATCGTGATGTTTATTAAGTTTAATGTTTGCCATTTTTGTGCTGCCTCCTGTAGAAACAGGTGTTATTATCTGGCTGAAAGAAGCAGGGATCCACTGAGCCCTTTAACACAAGGAGGCGTTGTTGTGTTGTGGGTTAAGCCGCCAGCTTCTTCCAACAAACAGGAACAGGAAGAAGGAAGGACTTCCGGAATTTAAGACAGAGAGGAGACAATATATTTAGAGACACTATTGAAGATAAAAGACGCTGACAAACGGAGTTTTGCTTCAACAACTTGTAAAAATTCACCACTGAATGATGATGATGAAGAGTGGGCGGGCCAACTGGACCGAAGACCGCGGCTCTTGAGGGAACCTTACTGACCCACCTGCAGAGACAGCTAGGCTACTTATATTTGTCCTACAGATAGTGAAGATTACACTCACACAAAGAATAAGAAAACTTTTGTTGATCATGTTGATCATGTGATATGGATGAGGAGAGGCAAGCATGCTAGCCCTCAGTTAGGTTGGTCACAAGCTAAGATTAGCAAAGCCACATAACAACCATGTTTATCTTATTTGTTTAGCTTGTTAGCATGCTAACCCAGTGTTTACTTGTTCACACTGAATACAGCTGAGTCAGAGTTAGTTTTGCAGAAATTGTGTTGTGGATAAAATTAAAGTCAAGTTGAAGTAAGAAAATGCATTTTCAACCCTTTTGGACCATATCCCTGCTCTTATTGTAGTCAAATTTAAAAATGTATCACAAAAAAACTACAAAAAATGAATTATTTCATATTTTTATATTAAAGTCTGCCACTTCCATCTTTCATTTACAACAAAATCTCCTGGGTCCCTGATATCATCGTTGACTCAGGCCGTTATTGGTTGAATCATTTTTTGAATTCAGCCAATTATATCACGCCAATCCACCTGTCAGTATAAACCTGTAAATGTTACATAAACTAAAGCCAGCTTGGTGTTAAAATTTAGCAAAGCTCGAGCAACGGCTGCCAAGGAGTAACAACACTTGCCAACGACACTCCAATCAGATTCCTCCAACTTATGTCCCGCCCCTACAGCCAGTTCATTGGTTGTTTAATTGTTTGAATTGCAAATATGTCACAACACGGCAGTTGAGGCATTTCAGTTCGTCTTTAATGACCTGATGGTGGTGCTACATGACAAGTCAGAGAATCACCAAAGACATTGCAATTCAACCTGAGAGGAACACAAATGTTTGCACCAGATTCTGTGTCCACCCATCAAGTGGATGTTGAGATGTTTCACCAGAATTAAAACTTTGACCTGCTGTTGGCAAAAAAATCACAGTAGCTACATTATATTTGTTGAGATTCAGTCTGGAGTAAAGTTTATTTTGGTCTGTGGACAAAGTGGTGGACCAACAGACGTGTCATGTAGAGCCACACCACTAGCATGGCAAAAAAGTCATAAGAGACAAACTTTGTACAACAAATCACATGAAGGATAATGTTGAGAAAAAAAAGGTCATAACAAGTCAAATAAAATGGGATTGTCTTTGTGATCACAGCCTAAAGTTGCTTGCTCATTCTCTGTTAGATTAACTTCCACTGACTTTTAACAAAGACTAAACTGAAAAGAGAGAGGAGAGTCAGTTGCACACACGCAGACAAACTGGTGTGTGACAGTGAATCTTACGCACGAGTGTGTAATATGAGAGAGCAAGAGCACCTGGCAGGCAGACAGAAACCTTCAGGACTTTACTAGCAATGAGAAAAATGAGCCGCTTGCTGCACAAACAGCACTTTACTTAAGTTTCTGACTGTCAAGTGACGTCTGCTGTCCTTATGTGAAGGTCTTTTCGACTTGCAGTTCATAAAAATATATACAGTATAGATTGAGGATTTGTTGATTTGCCTAGACTGACTTAATCGATTAAAAACAAGTTGTTGTCCAAAACATCTGTGTTGTGTATGGAGTGTTTAACTGTTGCTGCCCCGCCTTCTGTCAAAACCTCACTGAGATTTACAACTGCTCCTTAAGACGCTGCTGTTGGACGCTTAATCCAAGATGATGTGTGAGAGAGGCTAGACAAGCTTCTTTAACCACCGGATAACAAGGTAAATTCATTTAAATGCTATTAAAGTATTTTTAATACAGTGTGTAAATAATTCAGGGTTAACTCAAGAGAATTATGGGTAATTTGTGTATGTAAAAACATTTTTATGCAATTTTTAAACAGATGCTCTTAAGCAGTAAAACTAATAAATGAAGTACTCCTTTTTTGTAGTCAGAGTGATAGTGTTTAAAGCATTATTGTAGTTTTTTTAATTACTATTAATCATAGTGACAAACTCTTAAGAGTTCAGATGCTGAAATCCTTTGGTGTGCATTAAGTTTCACCCTTAAAGGACCATACTAGTGTTGCCATGTGTCATTGTCCTTTGTCAACATCAGCCACATAGGTCCCCACCCATTGTTTCCAAAATAGCTTCATCTATGAGATATCGTGTTTGTTTGTTTTTTACATTTTGTCCATATGAAATAAATGTTACAAAGTAGCTGAAAACGTGTGACAACGTTAGTTAAAAAATGTCTATGCCAAAATCCTTCTTCATGCTAATATTTCAGCTAGGAAAGCAGTACTTGCAAGGAACTATTTTTCCAGGCGTAATAACTCGTCTTTCTCGCTCAGCGATTTTTGCCCAAATAAACACAGTTGTTCTCTTTAAAGTGGCAAATACTTCAACTTTCACGTGTCTTATAGTGTGTCTATAACACTTTACTTAAAGCATGCATCTATAATGCACTATTAACATACTTATAGTGCACCTATAGTGCTCTATAATCATAGTTATAAGCAGGGTTAGGGATAACCGTAAACCTAACCACTTATAGCGCACTAGAAGTGTGTTCATAATGTTTTATATATGTTCATAATGTGTTATAATCCTTTACAGATGCATGCTTCAAGTATGCATGCGTTTTCAACATGAATGACAGTGAATGGGGTTTAAAAATGCAGTCTGACATCTACCAAAGTATACACATGGCCAAATTTGAACATTTGTAGAAGACAGGGGCAATCTCTGCTGAGAGAAGTACAAAAAACAACAACAACAACAAAAAGGTGTTATATGATTATCATAGTTGAAAATTTAAAAAATTGCTGCTAAGATTCAAACTGATGAGTCTTGCCAATTTCTGTTTTGTACTCTCCAACAGGCCATATGGGAGCATGAGGAGGAGGCACAGTGTCACTCAGGAGGCTTTGGAAGAGCTCCGAGCGCCTGCAGTCATGGAACCTCCCTGCCCAACGGTGAGCAATGTTCACGTCCAAATACTGGGTGGGGAATGGCATTCATCCACCCTTTATGGTTGCTGGATGAAAACTTACTCTTGTCATTACATGTGATAGAGCTTTGAATGCATTTACAGTGCGTTATGAATTCAGAGCATTTTTAGCTGATGCTTAAGGATGTTTTTGTGCTCTGACAGGAGAGGATGTGCAGAAAAAACAGTGATGGGTGTTTGCAAAAGAAAGTGTAATTTAATCAGTGAGTTAAAACCACTGAGGATTGCATGTTAAATGTTGTGGCTGCTGTCTGATTGGTTTGTTGTAAACACTCGCCTCCTCCCCCTGCCGTGTCGGGAGTCATCCAAGATTAGCACTTGTCTTTTGATTAGTGAGGCTGGAAACAATCCAGACATTTCAATTAAGTCTGTAGTATTTAGTCCACAATGTTTATCTATGAGGGTGATTCTGCGGGTTGATTTCCTGTGTTGCATAATCTCCTTAGTGGAGTAACAGTTCTCAGAGTCGGCATGGGCTTCTCTATCAACTGCAAATCCTCAGTCCAAACAGTGTTGGCCGGGGTGTGCACTCACAGAGGAGAGAAAAACTATTTTTAATTACTATGTCGTGTCAGAAAGCTGAAATTAAGACTTGTTCCTCTCATAGACATGTTTTTGTTGTTGTTATTTTTCCTGGATGTTTGACCTTCACTGTGCAGAATGATGTATTGACGATAGAGGGCTGTTTTTACATTCATCTGCTGCACATTAAATTTTAGTTCAAGAACAGGACAGCCATGGTCCAATATATTACTTAGACCAGCGTGATGTGATAAAATGAAACCTCCAGAGTGCATTGACTGAGGGACTTTTTGTCTTTCTTTGTGTCCAGCACCTTTGAAAAACCTTTGATAAAAATACTTGCATTAATAGATTCTGGATTCTTGGCATTGTTTGTTGTTGTCTATGTCATTTGTGATCTTGTCTTTGTTCCTCTGTTTTTTTGTTTTTTTTTAAAATTGCACTGAACAGGAGTTGCAGTCCTTATTTTGTTATATCCTGTACAATGACTATAAAATCCTTCTATTCTATTCAAGGGGTTAATGTGCTTTATGTTTTATGTCATAACAATTTGGAGGGACTCTTTAAACTCCCTATAAGGAACTTTTAACTGGTTATGAAGCTGTCTAAATTTAATAGTGATGCCTCACATCTTACATACATCAACAAATGAGACCACCAGTGAGATTGGAGATTACTATCCTGTCTTTAACAATGCCTTTGCCCGATCCGCTCAGTCAGCAGAAACACTACGAAAGGCTTTACGGCACACAAACTGGAAGAGACAATTTGTTGTTTACAAACCTGATTGATCCGCTGTTCTCTTTTTTACTGTCTATGGTTGGAAGCAGGAAGATATTTATCTTCAGATAATTTCAGTATTTTCTGTGTATAGCCAAAGTGGTACTGTGCAAATAAGTGACGTGTTACTTTTACTCTTCTCCAAAACAAATGCTCATGCTAGACAAGATCTTTAGGACAGTAAACAGTACCGCTTTTGTCCACATATGATGCTACAATCAACACAACATGAAAGTTCCTCAGAGGGGCTTTACGGACATAAATACATGGCCAGTAATGTGAAAGTTATGGGGTTTTTTTTGTCTTTGTTTTTCTTTGACCCCATAGAGTTCACAACAAACTGTTTTTGCCTTGACTGGCAGTGGTAGTGAAGACAGGACGGGAATGGGGTGACAGAGTGAAGATGGCATGGAACAAACGAAACTTGTAAATTAAGATGATTGGTACAGATTTGTTGGATTTTAGGTATCATGTAGGATTTATAGGAGTTATTTTTGTGGTTTTTAACAGATCATATGTTCCCATTTATGTTACTTAGGTTGCTTTTTGAAGGAATTCTCTTCTGTGTTACTCATGCACAGATTCATGGTTTATGTTCTCAGTGTCATTGCTGTCTATCTTGGCGATGACACTCATTTAGAGAAGATCATGATTTTTTTCTGGTTAAATAACAGATGAGGGACATTGTGGTGCCCCTGATCATTTATTTCAAATCTGTTTATTTGTATAAATCGTTTATCAGAAGAATACTGTACATTCATTATTAAAACGTCCAAGTGAACCCACGAGGGATCCTGAACTTGTAAGAGAGAGAGAAACTGTGACGCTCCTTCTGCATCTGCGCTGTGAGCCACTGATCTGAACTCCATATGAACCCTGAGTGAACTCGT
This sequence comes from Naso annulatus, assembly GCA_029783625.1. NCBI lineage: Eukaryota > Metazoa > Chordata > Actinopteri > Acanthuriformes > Acanthuridae > Naso > Naso annulatus. The sequence continues at coordinate 7,505,258 of JAPZDX010000012.1, read as the reverse complement.
GGCACTCTGAGGTTTTAGATGAACAATGCCACTTAACATAACCTAACTCTGTTTTTTGAGCTGTATGGAGCTTCTATATACAGTAGCTATTCTGCCCTTGTACGCTCCTGACCCAACCTTGTATGTTACTTGCAATGAGGAGAACCTCTGCCTCAATATATAGGATTACTAGACTTGAATAACCAGCTGCCTTTACAACAGATATACGATTACCTGGCTGGAATATCTAATCTGAGCTACCTGACATGCACTTTGATATCCTGTCACCCTTAATGGATGAGCATAAGGGCTTTTGAGATGGAATTACTTAGAGATCATGTACACTAAAGGAGTAGCCTACAGATTTTGTTACTTTGTGATTGAAAAAGACAAACAGATTGTAGAGTTTGTACATCCAAAAAACTCTACAGGTAAAAGTACAGTGCAGGTCTACAGTAAAACTGGCTTCACTTGGTTCAACTACACGAAGCTGCATAAGTGGTCATAATTTCTAAAAAAGTTTTGTTTTTAGGAGGGCTGCATTTTGCTAATATTTTCTGCAATATTATTTATTGGTTTATCTTAAATAGAATGTGCACAAGAATCATGATGTTACAAGACAGATGTTGCAAGCTTAGTCCAAAAATAGAATAGAGTTTTTACACAGCAGTAATAATAAGAGAGGTGGAAATTAAAGCTGAGGTAGGCAGTTTATTTTTGGTGGCCTTGGTTAAAAATTTCATAATAACCTTTGAGCAGGTTGTAATTCAGCTGGTTGGAAAGAACTCTAGACTTCTGCATCTTTCATTGGCTCTGCATTCAGACTTTAGAAAATGAAGACCATGACTGACACTTTTCCGCCAATCACGGTTCATTTCAGAAAGTGCGTGTTCCTATTGGCTGCTCTACAATGCTCTTCTTAGTGACTGCTGAAACAAGTGACATGCCTCGCGTTCTTAAACCGGCCTCTGGCAACTTGACAAGCTGAGTTTTAGGCAACACCGTCAGACGGCTTGGGTCAAACTGAGACGGACCAGTTTACACCGCTGTAACTTTTTCCTGCAACCTTTTCGTGCAAACTGGTCTTTAAAGAGAGAGCAACAACAAACAAAATAAAGCACGAGCCAAAGCAAAAACAGGACAGGGTGCAGCGGAGTTGCCTTCTGAGGAGCTGAATCCTACAGCTAGCTTGATTCCCATATATTGTCTATCCTAGTTTTATATTAGTAAAAAACATCTATTACACTGTATTTTAGATGCTAATTAAACTAAACAATGCTTTGGTATTTTTACATAAGTAGTATTTTGAATGTAGGACTTTTACCTGTAATAAGGTATTTGATGTGGTAATGCTCCTTTTACTGAGCAGTCTGGATTCTTCCTTTACCTCAGTTAGAATTCACTCTCCCAGAACAAATGTTGCTTTTTCTGTCCAGCATCTGTTGCTCAAAGTCGACTCCTGTAAAGGTGCACAGGAGGTGTTTGGACCTATGCAGCGTCAGTATAGTTCACACTCAAGCACGCTGATGGAGGAAATGCTTTGTCAACACAGTCTGTTAATGAGTAAGGTGAGAGTGTCACAAGGGGGAGGGCTGAATGCGAGGATGGATGGATGGTTGATCCTGGGCTGCGCGGAAGGACAGAGGGAGGGACGTTAAAGTACGTCTGACACTGCAGTAGCTGCAGTCCATCTCACTCATTTACCTCCCCTTTCCCACTTTTACTGACACAAATCGTTTTGCAGGGGGGTGGATGTATTATTTACCCTCTCAGTGTGGCTCACACAGCCTGTGATCGCCCCCTCGCTGTCTATTGTCCTGTCTGTCTTTGCCTGTAGCAAATCATATTAGGAGGTGTTTAAGTGACAGGTCGTGCCTCAGCTGACTGCGTTCTCAATGACATGTCCAGGACATTGCAGGATCACACATGAACAGATCCCTATAAAAGGAGCATGTTGAGTCAGCAGAGTGATGTTTGTGTGTGCATGGGCAACCTTAAAAATATATCTTAGGAACAACTGAGAAGTTTATATTAACTGATGCACATGTGCATGTTGGTCCAGTGAGGACACATAAGGAGATTCTCAGAGCT
>JAPZDX010000012.1:7449754-7461622 GCA_029783625.1 Naso annulatus | reverse complement strand
AGACTGTTGTTTGTATTGTTACTTGCTGTTAAAGTTTCTTGTATATGTTAAGAACATGTAGTATATATTGTTTATGTTTTTCATATATATATATATATATATATATATATATATGCATATATATGTGTGTGTATGTGTTGTACACCTTTTCTGCTATTAACTGCTGAGTTAAGTGTGATTGACAGGTCTTTACTATACACACAAGGACTTTCTCAAGAAATAGGGCTCAAAGAAGTTTTTTCCTTCCTTTTTTTCATTCGATTTGGTCGAAATTAGCTGCCTGATGTCAATACAATTTGTGTCTGAAAAAGAGAACACAGAGAAGAGTGTGTTTGAATGTTAGAGAACTGTTATCCTGTCACAGGAAAACCTCCATCTAATATTCGACACAGGTTAGAACAAATGCTAGAATACTGGAGGAACATGACTTTCCAGATGTTATTCTCAAAAATCAAGAAGGATCTTTCATGACATTTGCTCAAAACTAGAGCAAATGACAGCGTTAGTTTATACAAAACGGCAGTAGTCAATCGAGCCAGATCAAATGCTGTTTATATCTCATTAATCAGTTTTGCTAACAAACAGGAAGAGCTGAACGTGTGCATGCAGTGTGACCTGATAAAAGCGACAACGAACCAAAAAGAGACTTTGATCCTGGTGATCTCAGTCACTCAAACCGTGGGGAGGAGAGAAATGCAAATAACAGAGGATATGGCTCTCCAAACAACATGTCATCAAGCAGCAAAGCGAGTTCATCTGAGGATACGTGTGGGGGAGGAGGAAATAAGTTCATTGTCTCTCTGGCTGCCCATTCTCCCTGCACCCTCCGCCCTATCTGCACAGCACAGTATGCCATAATCTGTCGTTATCAAACACTCAAACACAGACCAAAAAAGTGACTCGACTGTATGCAAACAAAAGCACACACAACTGCATACCGAGTAGCATGCGCCAAAATGTTTACACAGTCAGTTTGCAAAAAGTCTTGTTCGAATAAGAGGATAGTCTGTTAAAAATAGTTTTTAAAAAAGCTGTTATTGTTGTAAATGTAACTAGTTCTAAAGTTTAGGTTTTTTTAATAGCTTGCACTATTAAAAAACATCCCCAAAGACTTGATATGAAATCATGACCTTACAATCTTTCAATACAAGCCCCTTCATGTATAGAACAATGCTTCCAACAGAGAGATCTGGCTCAGACTGGTTTATGAACAGGTCTATCAAACAGCAGCATTCAACAACACTTAAGAAAACTTTACCATTTGCCTGTGTGCTTTACAAACTGCGTATTTTTTCAAAACGCTTATTCCACTTATATAGGATCCTTTTTTTATTTTGTGGTAAAATACATGTAGTCATATTAAAGCTGCAGAATCGTTTATGTTGCCTCTTGTTTCTCGCACCTACGTAGCAATCCTGCAACACAGAAACTGCAATGCTAAATAAAAATGGCTCAGTGCATTTCATCTTAGAGAATTTCCGGTTTGAAACTTTGAGGTGATAATCACTTTTCTTGGGGTGAAATTTGTTTGCTCTAACCAGTGGAGTTTTAGCTTCTTTGGCTTTAAATCATACTGAAATGCTACTTTTACTACATACGTTTTTATATATATATATATATTTTTTTACCACTTTTAGAGGCTAAAACAAACGCTAAAATGTCTCTTTATTCAGTGCATATGTTTTATCGAACCGTACTCTGTAAACAGATTGCTCATTACAGTAACTATATACAAATGCTCTTGTCGTTATTTCCTAATGCCTTAATCCAAGGAGTGACATTATAATATAAAACAAAACCCCTGGTGTGTCTCAATCAAACAGAAACGGTGAAGATTTGGACATTGTGTTCGGTGCAAGCAAAGCAGACACGTGTACAGTGTGGAAGGTGACAATGAGAGAAGTGTAAAAGTGCAACAGAAATGTAATCAGGAAGACTTCGGCACAAAGAGGAACATCAAGGCCCAAACAAAGGCAGAATCAAAAAATGAGAAATACCTGGAGGTGACTTTTTTGTACAGGTCAGGCTTGTGTTCACCCGCAGAGAATTAGGCCGTTATGGCGGCGGAGGAAAAAAAAAAAAAAAGAAAGAAAAAAAAGGTGGGTTAGAAATGAGACAAGAATGGATTTCCACATCCCTCTCTTTCGCCTGCAAGACGAGGGAAAGGCTGAGAAGTGTACCAGCAAGCAACCCCACTTGAACAGGGGCTGGGGCTTGAGGCAGTTTCTAGGCCATGCCCTCCTCTCTCCCTGCCCACTTTTGCCCTGTTGCCAAGAGGGAGAGACAGCAAGGAGAAAGGGAGGCAGGAAAAGAAATCATGAAGTCACAAAATTGTGCTTACGGGCTCCTACTAAAGATATTAAATCCACCTGGAATATGCATAAAAGCAGCTTGAGTTTGACTTTGAGGTGAAGTCACAGAGTTGCCTTGCCACACAAAGGGGGAGCAGTCACATGAGCTGTAGATTATATGTCATTAAATAGACATCTCACTTGACTGTGGGATTAGGGTCCGGGAATGGGGAAAGAACCAGAGAGAGACAGACGGAGAAATGAGCTCGGGTAAAGGAATCAGAGGTCAGTACTTACATGCTGTCCTGTAACAAAGCCAAAAGGTTTGACAGATTTATCTACAGTTGGCCAAACAATTCAGTGCCAGATATTCCTGAAGCATTTCAGAGCAAATGAGTTAAAGGCTCCTCTCAGAGCCGTGCAGTAAAGCCTTTTGTCAGCAGTTGGCAGCATTCCCAGGTAGTACATGCCTCACAGTTCTCATTTTCGTTAGTCACTCTGCACGTCTTTAGTCGTTCTGCACCTGCCTGTGTTTTTATTCACGTTTGCTGCAGAGTCGACATAAAAAAAAATGGAAACAACTGACGCCCTGCTTACATTTGACTATAATAGTGGATGGAAGCCAGTGTTTACCACTTCATAACAAACCAAACGAGCGATCTGGGATGTTTACCACTAACATCCCAAAGTAGCAAAACGTGTCATGGAGCCCCGAAGCGCAAATAAGGTCAAGGGAGTGTTCATTCTGTGGGAACAAGCCGATCCAAAGATAATGTTTCCCATGGACCATCACCAAGAAAGGAAAAACACTAAATAATCCAACGTGCGAGTCCTGAATGGGGCGCAACGTTTTAATTTTCAAATGCCACAAACACGTATCAGTGCCAGTATCTTTCCTCAGGCAATATCCAAGACAGCTTCCTGTGTGACGTCACACACTCTTCATTTTTTCAAGCAATTATTTCCATACATCAACTTTAAATCCTTTGTCTTCTCATGCAGTCTTTCCAGATCATTTCTCTATGTTTTCTAGATGAACTTGTAGTTCAAATGAACAAAATAAACAAGCATGGGTCAATCTGCTGACATCTCAGGCAGGTCGTGGAAGAGGAGAGAGGCAGCAAACTCCCTGTACAAATCTTAACTTTGTCTCTCACTTCCTGCTCACGAACACTGAGCTTGTAAAAGTTTCAGCTGCGAGGGCTTGGGCCAGCCTCCATTGGCACCGTTTCAAAAGAGCACTGCCTGTTTCAAAAAACGGTGGGGACAAGTCTCCAAGGGAAATGCTGGTTCTTTGCACTCTCTCCCTCTCTCTCTCCCGGGGACTCGGGGCAGTGACCGCTCTCAGGACTTTTACTCTCTGCTCTCGGGGTGATGCCAGCTTGGGGCAGCTCAGTCGCTCAGGCAGCTGCTCATCTGTTAGAGATCCACGGTGGTGTGGATCGCTGTGGAGAGGCTGGTCTGTATCACAGACACCAAGAGAATAGGAAATGCAAGCTACAGCACTATTTCCTGGATACTTAGTCCTCCATTTCAGATGTGTGTCAACCTCTCACGAGGCTCAGTGCTGCTTGTGTTACAGTTCACATGAGGTTCTGGCTGCTTTGCCTGTATTTCTGCTCTGAGAGGCTCGGGGATTCTCAGCTCACCTCCCATGATGCTTCTTCTCTGTTTCTTGCAACATTTACACTGAATAGTTTTAAAGAATAATGAAATCTCAGTGATCAAAATTGTACAAAAGCAGGTTCAGGTTCCAGTTCTACCTCTTATAGTGTTCTAGCTTTATTGTAAAACCTCTCTTTGCAGGTGTTAAATGTTAGAGGACACATTTCTCTGAGACAGTTTACCACATACAGGCAGCACAAACCAAAATAATCTTTTGTCTCTGTTCTCTAAAAGCTGTGCAAAGTGTGAATCCTCACTTATCTATGCACTGGAAAGGGTATAAACAAAATGACTGTGGTATTTTATGTCCGCTGATTGGTGCTCTGCATATATAAAAAGATGGTAGTGCTCAGTGCTGCTTAGCTGTTTGTTGTTCCTCCGTGTTGCTTGAATGATTGTCAGTATGTCACCTAACGTTAGAAAAAATCAATTTATTGTGTTAGTCCGGCTAAAACCGCACTTTTAAAATGCATGCAGTCATGTTAGTCTGACTGAAACTGCACTGCATCGAATTTCTCAAAGTCAAGCTAACACACCCAAATAATGCGATTGTAAGTCGAATTACTCCTTCATGTATACACCTTAACCGGACCCGGACTGGCTTAAGCAGTCTGTGCATGATCGATAGTCCCCACTGCGTCTTTGACCCACAACTCCGACAGCATAAATTTGTAGAAGAGAGGCGGAAGAAAACAAAAATCCCGTGAGTACGAGGGGAAGCTTGCACTGAATTTGTACTTAAAAGTAAAGCATAAATATGAAGTGTACAGTGCTGTTAAGTTGTCCATTATTTCACTGTTCAACATGGATTCCGCTAGCTTGCTAACTTGTTTGTATCTTGTTTGGCTAATAGCAACCAGCTGAAAGGGGCATATCGCCCCCTACCGTAGCGAAGTCGGACAATAAATCGATTCTCCCTCAGCGCTTGTACACTGAATCAAGGACAGTAGTCCAATTAAATGGCCTAATCGAGCTTTAACCATAGATTGACTTAACTGTGCATGTAAACGTACTGTATGTATGTGCTGACAGAGGATTTGTTGTAATTATATTATTGTACTGATGTTTTGCTCTTTTCTGATGCTCTGTACAGCTTCTGTCATTCTTGTTTAGTTGTTGTTGCTGTTACTGTCCTTATGGCATCCTGTTACCTTCATTTTGGCCATTTTATCACTTTACAGGTTTCAAAACATCTGAACAATCAGATGGCTGTCACCTTCACACTTTCAGAAATGTTGAGTATTTGTGTTGTCCTTATAAGTAAAAATTAAATTAAAGCTCCTCCAAGGAACTTCGATCTTATTGTAGCGCTGCTTCTGGACAAAAGGGGTACTGCTTTCTTTTATAAAGATCTTGTTTAGTGCGAGCATGCTGTGAAGTCTTTCGTAGCAAAGGCATTGTGAAAGACGGGATAGTAATCTCGAAACTCCTAGCCAATGGTCTCATTTTTTTGATGTAGGAAAGATATGAAGCATCAGTATTAAATTTAGACTGCTTCATAACCAGTTAAAAGTTCCATCAGGACTTTAAGGATCACATCACCAACTATAAGCTGCAAAAAGTTTGAGAACAACAGCCTCTTTGTATGATGTTGCACATGCATATACACTGTGGCATTGCTCTGTACATCTTTGTGCATTTGCATCTATGCTGGTTGGTTCTAAAGAGCAACGGGCCAAACATGTTTGGCGCCATTGTCTGAGAACTCTGTCCACTGGGACCATCCAGTTAAGAGTCTACTTACAAAACAACAGTGACACCATCACTGCTGACTGTGCATTGTGTATTTCAAGGACCTCTTCTCCAATTTTTCTCTCTTACAGGTCAATAAGGGCATGTAAGGCATTATGTGCTGCTTAATCATAACATGATCCTCTTGTATCTTGTGGGAAGATTTTATTAATAAGCAAGAGAGTGAGTCAGTTCTCAGTTTGTTCTTTATTCAACTTTCATTTTTTTTCTAACCAAGTCAACCCTGGTGGTCCAATAAAAACCACATGTGGACATTTTTTTTTTTGAGTGTTGAGAGGAATAAAATTGGATACTAAAACAGTCACAGGAAATTCTAACACAGGTTTGAAAAGTTGGAAACCTGGTGACCCTTCAGTGGGACTGCACACACTCACAAGTATAGTCATTTAATTTCAACTTTAAATTATTTATGTCTAATCTCTATCAGACCTGTAATTTGACCAACTATGCCTCATTGTCAAAAGTACAGTTGTTAGGTTTTGTTTTAATCAAACTGTATTTGAAACAAAAATCTTTGAGGGCTTCAGTGGACTTCTGATGCCCTAAATGTTTAGGAAACCCTGTTTCTTTTTCCCTTTAAGCCATGTCAGGGATGGCAGTGTTGGTCAATAGTTCTGTTAGTGAAACAGAGATACAGTGACCATGAACCATTAGTTCAGACATTTATTGTCCCCAGAAAACTTTGTTCAGACCTGACTTTTCAGTAACATCAAACATCAACATATTAACATTCAAGGGATAGTTCATCCAAAAATGAAAATTCAGTCACTCGACTCACTCTCATGCCAACGGAAGGTCAGGTAAAGTTTTTAAGTCCACAAAACACTGCTGGAGTTTTACAGGAGCGAGGCATTTCAGTATTCTTCCAGACAAATCAAGCTGATGGTGCCCAAGTTTCAAATGTTAGCTCCTAGCATAGGAGCGGCATTCACATGCATGCGGGCGACACAACAACAGTTTTCATTTTTGGGAAAACTTTCCCTTTGACAAGGTATAAAATACACATAAAGTGACTATATGTCACTGTATGCATGCTGTAACAGCTGTAGGAATAAAACAATATCAAGACGCTTATTGTGGCACAATGAAGTAATATATTAGACCATAAAACAATAAAAATGAAGTAATATATTAGACAATAAAACATTGAAATCTGCAACATCTACTGATGACATGAAAACCAGAAACTCTCAGGTGGCCAGTGGTGCTTTTATCTTTGAGGTCTAAGGCCTTGCTCAGACTGCAGGCAGGCAAATCTGTTTCATTTCTAAAATCGAGTGTCTGCACTGTCATTTGTGGCTGTCATCACTATCGTCAAGTGAGTGGGTTACTGTGGCAACGATGTAGGTACAAGGTGGTGGTGATGCAGCTTTACAACGGTGGAGTGGGACAAATGGAAAAACAGAAATACATCATTTCGCAATCCAAACACTTACACTATCAAATCATGTTGCCGAACTGCATCACACCAGATGGAACAGACCGATGAACATTACGATGTTCCATGCTCACGGCGGGCTTCACTGCAGCGAGAAGTTTGGTATCATACGTAACGCAGTGACTGGTGGGAGCATGTCTTCCTTGAGAGAGGTGGCGTGCAAATTTTATAATGTGCCACAGAACATTTGTCAGGCTCTGTGGCCATCTAACACCTTGTTATGTCCATCGAGACACGCCATTTAGGTGAACAAAATCTGTAAAGTGACACAAAAGACAATCTGATATCCAGACCAGCACAGTGGCTTTGTGGTTAGCACTGTTACCTCGCAGCAAGACTGTCCTTGGTTCAGTTCTCAGCTGGAATAGGGCCTTTCTATGTGGAGTGTGCATGTTCTCCCCGTGTTTGCATGGGTTTCCTCCAGGTGCTCCAGTTTCCTCCCACCATCAAAAATATGTATGATAGGCACATTAAGTCAGACTGGCCCAATGTGGTACCAAGCTCATTTGAAGCAGCTCGGGACTAACCCTCCTCTCTAAACTTTGCAATTTCGTCGTATAGTTCACTGTATTATGACAATAAAGCTGCTTTACCTCCTTTACCTTTACCTTATTTTGAGCAAAAGACAGACTGTAGAAATCCAGTTGGTAATGCTGTGCAAACCACCTTGTCATGTGGTTTGAATCTGATTTTCAAAAATCTGATTTTGTGTGTTTTTTTGCTGTTCAGACTTAATAAAATCAATTGGGATACAATCTGGATATGATATTCCCTTCCCCACAGAACAAATGCAAAGCAAATTTGTAAAAAAAAGTGTGGAACTAATGGCGGAGATATATCCTGTTAGGGGACCATCATACGTTTTTAATCCAGTCCACAGACCATGACTGGATTTCGTGGATTTTAATGTTTTTATAATCGTGAACCTTTGAAAAATTACTAGACGCTTCTGAGGATTTACTTCAAGGCAAACTCTTTGCTTTCAGACAGAACAGAAGTGAGCAGTGGTAAATTCTGGAAAGAGAATGCAAACATGCTAACTTTGGTATTCCAACATGTCCGTGCTACTGCACCATCTGCACATTTATTAACATTAGAAGGGCCAGAATGCCATATCCACTCGAAAGACCTGGAGAGGTCATTTTAACCACCAGATTTCAAATTCTCCTTTCTCTCCTGACAATTACCCAATTTAGAGAGTGATTTTTTAAATAATGGAATAATAGGCAACCGAAACATATGCCAAGGAGGAAGCGACAATGCCCACTGTCATTTGACACTGATCATCTAGATTTGCTCCTGAAGTTTATCTTTTGACAGAGACAGTGGTTGTTGCCAAGCAACCAAGATGCTGCTGTTACCACACAAAGATATATCAGTTTAGCAGCGGTAAAATCTGTGTGGTCATTACAACCACCTGTGGCCGAAATGGGTAGAAATGATCACATTTTTCATTGCCTTTAGTGCAATTTGTTTAAGTAACGTTTAAATGAAAATACAGGGAGTTTTAAGAAAAGTCAGGGTCCAGCAACACTGTAATTTCTAATTCAACCAAGTTTTATGAGATACAATCTTGGAACCCATCGGCTGCATTTGCCATCTGACTTCCGGTAGACAGCGATACAGCCTCTAGGGGTTGGCTCCATTATTCTTGGGCTTCCATTGGAGGAGGAGAATTTCCGTTTCCGACTTCCTTCTTCACGTGCTGCTCGCTGTTTGCAGTCCGACTGTTTACAGAGAATGGAGTTGGAGTTGAGAGACGACATCTACCAGCGGATCTTTTCACAAGTAGCCAGTGTACACGTCGTTACCGGTTAACAGTCCCCCGTTAATTATGCCGTGAATGTAGAGTCTGTTTATAGAGACTATATGACATACAAATGTAAAAACGGTTAAAATGACCATCATGGCCATTTTAGTGTTAAGAATTGTTTATATTATTAACACTAGCTTAGCTGACGTGGCTTAACTTCAGCTGATAAAAACTGACTTTTGATTTGATGACCACACTGACTTCTGGCGCCACCCTCTGGCCAAGATTAATAATATTATTCTGCACCAGTGAATCTAAAAATAGTGAAACTTGTTTCTCCATTTTACAGGATGTGACCCTGTTGGATCAACAGTGTGAGACTGTGAGGTTCATATTATCAACAACACAAGAGACTATTTTTGCTCCTGAATAGCATCTTTCCATTTTTAACGAATAGACTAGACCTCCTGCCATTGTCTTCTTTTCTACCACTCCACCTTCCTTGAACAATTTTTCCTTTGGGGATAGATACATTTACCCCAGATTTTCCTGTTTCGTCTTCATTGTTTGTCCTTCCCGAGATACGGGCCGTCTCTGAGTTGATGATTCACTCGGCTTTACAGTGCCAGCGGGTTCATGTCCTCAACAACGTGCCGTTTCAGCACTGAACCCATGGGTGAACTAAAATATCATCATCACACCCCCCTCCTCAAACACAGGTCCCTGCCACTAGAAGCTCTACTTTTATGCATTCAACATAATTCTTCCTGGCTTTGTGTTTGCACAACTGCTTTGAATGCTCCCCGTTTCACCATAACTTTGACTAATGTGTTTTCATTTCATTCAGCCTTGTTGTTACAGTTGTTGGTACAGTAAGAGCTGGTTTTACAGCCTCCCCTGTAAACTCCCGCTGCTCCGCATTGCTTCAACAATGTTTACCATCATGCTCGCAGTAATAAAACACAACTGACATAAAAATGGATTGGAAACACAGTGTATGGTGAGAAACTCAGTGTAGTTTCTGTCTCTTTAAGATCTTGATGGCTTCTCCACTGCTCCCTTGAGGTCGCTGGCCTTCCTTAGGCCGCCTGCCAACTGCCATGTTACTGTCAAGCATTTGCAGAAATGCCAGCAAAGCCATTAGTCTAGACCCTTTTCAGCAGTCAGAGGACTGGACAGCATGAGCAGCGATGTGATGCAGAGAGACAAAGAGTCTGGCTTTATAAAACTACAAAACACACTACTTTTCCTTCTTTCTCTTCTATCATTTGTGTTATTGTTCACTTCTGCTGTTGTTCCTCCCCTCCCATCTCCTCATGTTACCTCTGGGACTTGAACCGAACAGGACTGAAACCGGCGTTGAGGCTGTAAAAAACCACCTCTATGAAGCATAACTATATTTTTGATCTTTTTTAATCATTACCATTGATGTGTAGCCTGTCAAATTTAACATAAATAAGCCTGAAGTTGCTTACAGTACCTCCATGTGCCCCCTGGTGCCTCACAGCCGCTTCTTGCATTGTTTTCTGTCTCTTGGGGAACAGCAACACCTGGTGGTTGACTGTGGAAATCACACTTTGTTTGTAAAATGCTGTGCTGACGCATCTTTGTTAATCTCTTTTGATTTAGGGCAGTGTTTTTCAAAGTGTGGTCCTGACCCCCTGTGGGGTCACCAGGGAGTGCTAATGGGGTTGTGGAAACTTGGAGGGAACGGTGGGGTGGGTTGTGTGAACAAAAACTAAAATTCATTGACTGACATTATTTGTGATGTCTTTTTAGATGTTCATAATCACTGTGTATCAAAGTACATGTTCTTCTTCAATGCCAATCTTTCAATTGAAAAAAATAACACACACCGCTCAAGCAAATCAAAATCAGGCAGCTGCCATGAGTGACACTGATATATATGTGCTCCTGAAAACTAGCTACCTACCTTGAGCTAAAATGGAAAAATTTCTGAAAAGAAAAAGAATGCCAGACCACTACACTGAAGGTGACTCAGTTCAAAAGATGCACAACCACAATTTAAGAAACTTTGCAACAGGGTGGGGGGCCAGAGGCTAATGCTGTGTGGAGGTCCATGGCATGGCAAAGTTTGGGAACCCCTGATTTAGAGGAGTTCACATGCAGTTCTGTTTAGCTTTATGCTGCTTCACTCTCACACTGCTGTACGTTTCGAGGAAATAGAGAATATATTATAAAAGACGCCCCACCTGTTGCTGTCAAAGTGTGGAGAACCTTCCTTTGTCACTTTTTTTTACATTTATACAGGATTTTTGCCATGTCTGAATTCAAACAAGAAACTCTCTAAACCCCCTCCGAGGCAAACTGACGTGTTAGTTTTACCTGACTGTGTTTTATTTTGCCAAATGAGTGAATTTTATTTCTTTTACTTTGGATCCTCCGCAGCTCTTTTTCAGAAAACCCCTGAAATGCCCACAGATGGTGAATAGCTGATTAGAGTAATCCCGGTTAAAGGGTCGAGCATCCGGGTTGTGTTGCGGTCGATAAAGGGGACCTGTTGCTTTGTTAAAAATCCTCTTAGAAGTCGGGTCATGTGACCTCTCGGTGGGCTACAGGATGTGTGTGACCTTGTCGGCATGCACGAGCTGGATGGAGACAGTCATACTGCTGCCAAAAACCTGTCTAAATACACGGTGAGAGATCATATTAATACATGTTTTTATGTTTTGATATACATAGAACACAGAGGTTTAAATGTAGTATCAATAGTTTTGCTCATTAAGACCAAAATCTAAGTTCATCTTCTTCATGCATCAGCCATGCCCCTCAACAATCACATGGTGAAAGAGGCCTGGACACAACTCAGGTACGTGGCCAGCAACACACAACAATACAGAACTTTCATCGGAGTGGAGTGTTATCCTCCTCACGTCTGCCATTAGTCCTACCTGAGGCCTTGTGCTTTGCTGAATGTTATTCATATTACTACCTTTAACACAGCCACT
>JAPZDX010000012.1:7391668-7403956 GCA_029783625.1 Naso annulatus | reverse complement strand
CAAAAGAACGGTATCTATTTTCTTGTCTGACACTTGGGAGGGAGGCAAGTAACAAACAGAAAAAATAAGATGGCATATCCCTTTAAGAAATAGATGTGTCAAATTTCTTCTTTGAATAAAAAGTATCTAAAAGTTGAGTTTTGTTTTTTTTTTTTATCTTACGTAGGTCATATTGTTCACAAAACTCATAAAAAAGCCCAAACCAACAATGTAATAGTTCATTTTTCACCATCTTTCCATCCTTTTCTTCAAATGAACAAGTGAATCTTTAAGTTTTTTAATAAGGCTGGGCACTTTGTGAGTAATGCTCAAACAGGGGAAAATTGTGAATTTATTGGGGACTATTTTCAGCTGCTTATTTTACACATCTGATGCTTTAGTGAGTGTGGAGAGCTGAAGTCCTGCCCCTTCAAGTTGACCTCCGTGGGCTATATTTCAGAAAAAATATGAATATCATTCAGTGGAGAGAGAAAAATAATAGTCTGTTTCTGTTTAAATTGTGCCTCATTTATACATATTATGTTTGTCAATTCAAAAGATCATTTTGCAAGTTAAGAAAGTTGCAATTTATCATAGAACTGTTGAAGTATCAGACTTAGGAAATTTGTAAGAAAGACTACACATCTAAAAGGAATTTTTCGCTTTAGCATGGCTGCAGCTCAATTTTTTAAATACTTTTTCCTTTGTTCTGGAAGAACAAAGTTAAATGTGCAAAGGTGACGGATTGTGCAAGAAAAGAGACGTAGCCTACTTAGCATGTTTACAAAAAACTAAAGTGGCTCTTTACTGTCATCACAACATACTGCAACTAAAGTGATTAACAAAATTATTTTTTTAATCAGCAGACATCATTTTAATTAACAGCACAAATCATAAGGGACTAAAATTATTTGTCTCTCTCCATTTACTATTGTACGTATTTTTTTCTGAAATGAGGTTCCACAGAGTCCACCACCGCCTCAGCTGTCTATTTTCACATGTGGCATTGATAAAAGTTAAACAACATGTCACCCAATGCATCATCGTGGCTTGCTGATGTATTTTTAATTGTTTTTGAACAGTGGAGATCTGTATTGGATAAACAAGGCCAGAGCTACATTGGGTTTATGAATTTGTAGCATCAGTTTGTTGATGATTCTGGTCTTTTTGTGAGATTTTTGGTAACTAAGATATGCAGAAAAATATCATCAGCCTTATCCTTACATTATTGTTTGCATGGAATATTCAGAACCCTACTGTGTGTGTTGTCTTTGTACATACAGTATGTGTGTGTAGGCTTCACTTGCTTGCATGTATGTGCACACTTCTGAGTAAGTATTGTTGTGTTTTTATGCTCTAAAACTGTTTCACACCCCTTTAGGTGTCTAGTCACATACAGGTGTTAGCACGGAAGAAAGTGCGTGAATACCAGGCGGGTATAAAGGTAGGTGCTGGTGAAGCTGCCTCTCGGCAACACTGACAGGGCGTCTCTTTCCTCTTTGGTTACGGCTTCTCTCTTTCTTCCCTTTTCTCTCCTCCTTCCTTTTCCTCTTCCCTCCTCTTGGCTATTTTTCTGTGCAGGTTTCTAGCCACTTGCAGGTTCTCGCCCGGAGAAAATCTCGCGAGATCCAGTCAAAGCTAAAGGTATGCGCTTCACGGCGGGCTCGGCGGGGCTGGTAAAGGCTTGGCTTTGCACTAACCTGCTAATTTGGTTACATTATCATCAGCCCTTGCTTTGATGCAAAGCCACTTCCTGCTGGATAAGTGAGTGCAAGCCTGGAAAGTAAAATACACTGTTTAATAGTAAATCAGAAAATAAAACTATGGGACACACAGTCCTGCTTCTGTCCCATGCATGCAGTGCACAATCAGACAAAGCATTTTAACCTCTGAATGTCGGAGCTGCATGAACTGAAAGGCTAACGTTGCATGCAGAAGTGGAAGCATAGCAGCTGATCCTAAATCTTCTTGAAAGGAATATTACACAAGCGGTCATGACGAGCACAGTTTGCAGTCATTTAGCTGCATGTTGCTCCAGCTCTGTATCTGTCCTCTGTGCCAGCCAGGCTTCTGCAGCATACTGTGCTTCTCTGAGACCTCTCCTTTCCCTAAAACTCTCTTTACTTTGATACCTTTAGTATCTTTAATGAGTCTGTTTTATTTTTTCATGTGTTTTGTGAGGCTGAACAGTCAAAAAACAATAATCTGTGACTGTTTTTAGAGTCTTTTGATTTGTCTTGTAGCCCTTCTGATCTCTCTGGTCTCTCGTCATGTTTTTTATTGTTTTTTTTGCATATCCACATATATATAATAGAGTGGTGAATTGAGGATTTATTTTTTTGTTGGCCAACCTGGAATTGAGCATCGCACTGAGTCCTTCCGCAAAAAGCGTATGGGATTTTTGAATGGGATTTTGGATTGTCACCAAAAATGAGCTCTGTGACGAACACAAGTTTATACACATTTTGTTCGGCATGATAGTCTTCACAGATAAACACCACTTTTGTGTTTTTTTTAGCGTAAATAAAATCGCCAGAAGCAAAAAGCTATTAATTAGGCTATTAATGAACTATCAAAGTCGCTTGATAAACTTCTGATTTGATATAGCACACTCACTTTTCTACAAAACTCTCATCTTAATGTGGCTCAGCTAGTAATCATGACTATTTAACGGCTAGTGTCAAAAATTGGCTTTATAGTGGGCTGACATGTTTTATGTTGCAGAACAAAATATCTAATATAGCCTTGGAGATGAGGGAACAGGAAGGGCGAAAATGCTAAGTAACTTGTTTAAGACTTGTTACTTCACCACTCTATACAAATACATGTAAATACCAAAGACACTGTGTCATTCTGTAGTGGTCACTCCAACTTAAATTAACCCCTTTATGCATCCAGTGGAGCCCAGCAACCACAAGTGACTTTTTTTTTTTTTTTAAAGATAAGATAAATTAATTTTTCTTGATGTCACGTGTAGTTCATTTAACCCAGCAGTGACAGATTTCCAGCATCCTCACTTCCGTGTATTTCGTAAACCTTACATTGAGAAGTGATTATATAATGTATCAACTTGTTCATCCTGTAATACAAGATTTCAGCCAAGTATTACACAGTAACAGACAGTTCATAAGGAGCCATAACTTCCCTCCCTTCCCTGTCATTAGTCCGGAACTTAGAAATTCTCACCTATGAATTCAAAGCCACCATATTATCCGCCCCGTTTCACGTTCACATTATGGCAGCAAAGACTGTTTGTGATGCGTTTGCAGATCTTGCAATTAACATAATTTTCCAAACACATTTTCTTAATGTTGTTAATTTTTTGAGGTCAGGATATTTAAACCACATATAACATTTGATTGGCACTCTTCCCCTTCCATATTTTGTGGAAAGTACCCTAAAAAATAGCTTAACAGGCAGCATTACAATGGTATAAAACCAGGCGTGACGTGACGACTTTAATTCACTCGGCTTAAAGGGGTTAATCATGTATTCTTTAATTCCCTCTGTAATTACTTTTTTTTGCACATGCACACCTTTGCATTTTGCTCCCTTCATACAGGACATATTCGATCTGACTTCTTTAATTTGCACAATGATTATGAAGGTTAAAAACAAATCAGGCCCATGCATCCTCCCTGGAACCTTTCACAACATCTTACATATTAAATTTGTTCACTTAACATGTGATTAAGTCCAGTCATTTGGTGCTTTTATGCTGTGTGAGTCCACCTTTGTTGGACACTAGCACCGTCAGCACTTGAAGGAAATCTCAGTGCCCTTCTTCCTTTTTAACTTTTTCCTGTAGCTGTTTTCAGTGTAAAACATCAATTAATGAACTGGACGTGCAGTTGTACCAACATCTTGTCCAAGTCTTTTTGAAGTGAATCCAAAGTACTTTATTTGTTAAAGAAAACCACTCAACAAACTAGTTTCAAGGCCTCTCTGTTGATTCCAGAAGGCTGACAAAGAGCATCTCCCTTCTCTCAGGAATCGAGTAATTGTAGCATCAGCTGAACAAGCGTGACGTAAATGTGTGGGTGCTAAGATGGCTGCACACAGCTGTACATTTGATGTAATACACTGAAGGCTTGAGCTGCAATAAGCCTCTGAGGATTTAACTCTTTACTATTTGCGTCATGTTTTCCTCTGTTGGTCCTCCAGTGGAGGAAACATTTAGGGGGTATAAAGCATTGTGTTCCTTGTTATATAATACTGATTTTTAGTGGGGACTTAAGAAAAGATGATCAGAAATGTACACTTTGCTTTATAATCCTCATACATGACTGTTGGGTTTTATTTCCATCTTTTTCTGCTGTCTAATGAAATCTAATATTTACAAGAATTTACAGCACGATGCTATGTAACCCACTAGTTTTCAAAATACTGTTGTAGTTTTTTATTTAAGTATTCTCCCAATACCAAAGTCCCTACTGAACTTTTCACCTCTGAATCAGAGCAAACTGTCAGTCATGGTGCCTTTAAATAAAGAGTTTTGAGTTATTGCACATCCTGTCTACAGTTTAAAATAGAAGGAGCAAACCTGGACTGACGTGCAAAGTTAAATGTGATGTCAGCCAAAACTCTTTAAACACACATCATTTAGAACTGCACAGTACTAATGGTTTCTCTCTTTTCTGATTCAGGCGATGAATTTGGTAAGTGAATCCGACAATATGCTTCCCCTCCCCATCTTTGTTTGGCAGCACCAATGCACTGTCCCCTTGCTATGGCCCTTTGCTGGCATGGCGTCCCGCCCCATTGCTACCCTGCAATGAAGCAATGCTTAAGAAAAAGCCATGCTCTGAGCGCAGTAGTGCTGCACATCCTGCCTGATGTAGCGTAATCCCCTCGGCCTCTGCCGAAAGCCAAAGTCTTGCTTGCTCTGCACATGGTGTCGCTCTTTGATTTGGGGTCTCGCTTCTAAAAGCATCTTTTCCTTATTTGCAAAGCCACTGCTTAATTATCTCAGGTGCATTCTTTTGCAAACATGACAGGATGCATTTTTGTGCTTGTAAATCATACAATTTATATCATACACCATGGACATGGATCTTTGGCTTTGTACATCTTTTGCTACCTGTTTAACCTACAGAGTTCCACTTTTTTCTGCAAAGTAAAACTTGACTTTGTTAATGAACACTGTTCAGTGCAACATAAATGCAAATCTGCATTCCAAACCAATGCACTCTCTTTATCTTTTTTTCCCTGTGGTGATACCAATAACACACTGACAGTCAATTTGTCTCGCGACCTGAGCTTAAATCCCAATGCTGGAGCAACGCTGCTTCATCTTCTCTCCTCTTCTCTCTTCGCTTCAGTTTGTCAAGCTCCTCTATCAAAACTGCTCTCTTTACAAAGTGTTGAATATAATAATAACAGTTAACATTTAAAAATCTTATTAATTTTAGAATGTAGGTGTTTCAGTTAAGTATCAAACAAATACAGCACAGTGTGCAAGGCTTTAAACTGATATACACTGTAATGTAGCAACAGATAATATTTAAGTTATGGTGCCCTCTTGTGGCTGACTCACATCTGTCCTCTGTTTCTCTCTGTAGGATCAGGCATCTAAAGACAAAGCCTTGCAGAACATGGCAGCACTGTCGTCTGCACAGATCGTCTCCCCGAGCATGATAAAGAATCACCTTCCGCCGCTGCCTCCTGCCCCCTACCAACCAGCCAGAGTGAGCCCACCTCTCATTTTCTGAGCAATTACCACACATCTATGATTCTGCTGCAGCTTTTTTGGCCAAGAGTAACATTGTATTTGATCTTTATTCAATGTATAAACATTACAAAAGCAATTAACTATATTTTCTTACTCTACAGTTCTGGCCTGCTATTCCAGGACAGCCTGGACCCTCTCAGGAGTAAGTAGATCCCTCTGAATCGAAAAGATGTCCAAAGGGTCACATCAGGGTGTGTTTAGTTTCTGAAAAGAGAGATTGGAGCTTGAAAAGAGTAAATACATGAATATTGGAAGGTGACTGAGGGGGTTAGGTGTAATGTCAGATGGGTATTGCCGGGCATGTTTAACGGATCACGTTTTTGCACACCAGGCTGGTTCTAGATCTCAACCCGGGAAGGACTCCTGGGTTTGGCCGCACCAGCCATGCGTAAGTTCCCCCTAGCCAAGTTTGACCTGTGAGCACAAAGCTGCACTAACTCTTCTTTCACACTGTATTGTACTGTATGTTTCCTGCACTCATGTAAACCACCACCAGGCAAATTAACTGCTTCAGATTTGATTGAAAGAAAGGGAATGAGAAGATGAACCTTGTGTTCCCTGAAAAAGTCCTAAAATCATCAATTTGCCAGTAAAAGCAAAATTAACTGATGCTATTTTGCATCAACATGAAGCAATGAAGCAGGTGGACTTACGCCTAGCTGGTGCAACAACACATGCTTACACTTTGACACTGGCAGACTCAGAGGGGACAATCCCCCACCCCCCAGTACCCTAATGTTAGGAAAAACATTGCAAACGTGCCCTCTTGGATGCCCCACTGGTAGATAAAACATCGCCCCGGTCCATCAAACATCCTGAGTCCGCCAGTGCACTTTGACACTAACAAATCTTCACATTAAAAAAACATTTAGCAGAAATACAAACATACTGAAGTAGGACCTGTGTGCAAAAAACATCTGATACTGACCCTGAATGGTAGAGTCATTGTCTTACTCATTCATTCGTTGTCTTCCAGTATTAAACCCTTTGCACAGCCCCCATACCCAAGCCTATCAGGTCCTGTACCACAATCCATAGCAAGTAAGTATAGAGCAAAAATCTGTGAGAAGTTTCGACAATGAGGCCAAAAACAACACTTTTCTAAATGTTTGTGTGTGTGCCGTCCAGGTTATGAGCCCTTGGCACCTCCTCCTGCACCGACTGCGACTGCAGTGCCAGTGTGGCAGGACCGGACCATCGCCTCCTCTAAGCTGCGGATGCTGGAGTACTCGGCCTTCATGGAGGTCCAGAGAGACCCAGACAACGTGAGTGAAAAGTTACAATAAGGCTGCCCACATACAGACATGGTTGGATTACTGAACAGGCCTAGTGGGCACAGGGCCCAGGGTTTGGAGGAGTGATGAGGGGGGCTGGGTGGGAAAATATTCTGTTGAAAGTCAGAGTCCATTTTAAAGCAGGGATGTCCTGATCAGAGTTGATAACACTGAGTATCTTGAGTAGCTTTTTCCCCTTTGCATAAAGCCCTGAGGCCACAGCAACATGTCATTAAAATCCAGAAAAACCTTAATAGAAGTTCCAAATTAATTCACAGCATAATAGCTCTGCTTTAAAAAAAAATAGATCCATCTGAGAATTTGTTTCCTATTATATTTGTATAATATGCTATAGTTTATAATATAGTGTGGATTTTCCGTGGAAACTTTTGACAGCCCCTCTCTGTCTCTAGAGTGAACTAAATATTAGATTATAGAATGTCACTGACTTGGCACCAGGATTTTCTGGGTGTTTTGAGGTTTGCTGCCTAAAGTACAACCAAGGATGAGTACATTTATTAAGACACAACAGATATTTGATTTTTTAGGTTGATGCCGATACTGATATTAGAGGATATCTTACATTTTGATTAACTTTATTCCAAACATCAGTGCACTAAACAGTAAACACTTTACTTGTAAGTTATTAAATAACAGACTGCCCTCCGTGGACAAACTACGCAATTACACCATTTTAAATCACTAGTCCAAGCATTTTTTCAGGCCTTAAAAACACCTTAAATATTGGTGCATACTGGAGAATGTATAGGCTGATACCGATACATCTGCAAAAGGCCAATATCATCTGATAATGTCACCAAACCAATATATTGGTTGGGCCCTAACAATTATTATTTAAGTTGTGTTTGGCACCAATCTGATGTCAGGCAACCTATCACTCTCCTCTTTCCTTTTGCTCAAGAGTAGGTCTGCAGCTAATGTTCATGAGGGTAACCATGTCCTCTTCTGTCTCCTCTGCAGTACAGCAAACACTTGTTTGTCCACATTGGACAGACCAACCCCTCTTACAGCGACCCGCTTCTTGAGGCTGTGGACATCCGGCAGATCTACGACAAGTTCCCTGAGAAGAAGGGCGGGCTCAAAGAGCTTTATGAGAAAGGCCCTCAGAATGCTTTCTTCCTTGTTAAATTTTGGGTGGGTTGACAAAAATACATATTTACTGTGCATGGTTCATTTATTTAATATGGAAAAGTTTAGACTCTTATTTATATACAGCTTTTTAGCACAACAAAACAATGGCAAAACAATGTCCAAAAAACAAATTACATTACTTATACTGTTTCCAGAAGTTACTTCATTATGTATTGATAGTCATATGCCGATACTTTCACCCATATTAAAATAAATACAGATATTTTTGGACATGCACTACACACATTCACTGCAACTCATGTAGAGTTTCTGCAAACTGCTTTGTGTTATTATGATTTTTATTATTATTTATCTTAGCATATTCAAATATATTAATTAAAGATTATACAGAATGCTTTTCACAGATGTATTGCAAAGTTTGTCATTGCACCAAAACAAAACACCTCTGACATACCTCACATTTATCCTGCAACCTCACAAGTTATCTGCTGTAAGGAATTTAGGTTACACACAAGTTTATGAGATCATCTCTAAATGAGATCATCTCTAATCTGACTAAACAACGCCCTCTGCAGGCGGACCTGAACAGCAGCGGCATGCAGGACGGCCCTGGGTCTTTCTATGGTGTCAGCAGCCAGTACAGCAGCCTTGAGAACATGACGATCACTGTTTCAACCAAAGTCTGCTCGTTTGGCAAACAAGTCGTTGAGAAAGTAGAGGTAAGAATGTGCATTCAGTCTTGACTTTCTGTATTTGAAACAATTGATACGCAGTCTTTCATTTCCACCTTGATACTTAATTTATCATGTTTGTGCTGCAGACAGAGTACGCTCGCCTGGAGGGAGGAAAGTGTGTCTACAGGATCCACCGCTCTCCTATGTGCGAATACATGATCAACTTTATCCACAAACTCAAACACTTGCCTGAAAAATACATGATGAACAGTGTTCTTGAAAACTTCACTATCCTACAGGTAATAAGACACTCAGTAGTCAGGGAAATATATATAATATTTTCTGTCTTGCTGAGAAGTAGATGAGATGACTGATACTACTTCTGGAGACCAACTAAGAAGCTACAGCTAACATGTGCTTAGTTTAGCACGAGAGACAGGAGGAAACAGTTAGCTCTGCACAATACCACTCTAAAACTACACTACATCATTTTTACACATTTATTTAAGGGGGGAATAGACAAACTCGACATAATCTGCAAAATAGTGAGCATTAATTTAGCGTAAACACAGAAAACATGAAGGTACGTCTAGCTTTTCACTGTTTATGCTAAGTGGTTGCTGTCGGTAGGTTTATATTTAGCGTACGGGTGTGAGAGTGGTATAAATCTTCTTTTAACATATTAACAAATTCAAAACACTGTCACCTAATTGTCAATTAAAGGACCATACAAGTCTATTTTTGACCTTTTAATGTTAGCAGAGATTGCTATCTTCTGCATATTTTGTTAAACTGGACCATGTGTTTACTTTAGTAGATCTCAGACTGCATGTTTAAACCCCGTTCACTGCCATTCATGTTAAAACAGAGTATAGAAACACTATAGGACACATGAAAGTTGCGAGGTATAGATAATTTACCCTTCTAAAGAGAGCATCTGTGTGTTTTTGGTCAAAAATACTGCAAGAGAGAGAGGGGAGCTGGGAGCTGTGAAGAGGAAAGTTCTTATGCCTGGAAAAATAGTGCTGCCTTCCTAGCTTGAATATTAGCATGAAGAAGGATTTTGTCACAGATGTTTTTTAACGTTGTCACACATTTTCAGGTACTTTCTGTAACCTTCATTGAATATTGACAAAATGTAAACAAACAGTATCTAATAGATAAAGATATTTTGGAGAGAATGGGTGGAGTTTATGTAATCTATGTGACTGATGTTGACAAAGGACAATGACATTAAGCATTTCTAAAGATACTGTTCTGCTTCATTTTCTTATTTGACATTTTCCCTTTGTGCCCCCAGGTGGTGACGAACCGCGACACCCAGGAGACCTTGCTTTGTATAGCATTTGTTTTTGAGGTTTCCACGAGTGAACATGGAGCTCAGTATCATGTCTACAGACTTGTTAAAGACTAACAGCTTTTCAGGGAGGTTCTGGAAAAGCCAGACAAAAGCGTGACACAATCTCTCTTCGACCAGCTCAACCATCCAGGAAAAACAAAACAAAACAAAACAAAACAGAAAATACTTATTAAAAAAAAAACAAAAAACTCAAAAAATCTTAGACCGAACTAACGTGGACACATTTTATGCTTTAAAAAAGTCTTGTTCACAAGAAAAAAATGTGTGAATCTCAACGTGCTGACATGCAAAGAATTTTTGAAGAATTACGAATTTTTCAAACAACTAGCTATCTTCCATGTGTTCAAACATGCTTTAGATGAAGTGGGTCACTTTCCCGAGGTCATTGATGGAGCTTGAAATGTTTTATTGAGGGAATGAGAATGTGTTTGAGGTTGAGAAGACACTTATAGAATTCAAGGGAACACACTAAGGAAAAAGACAAGTATAAATAAGTCTGGAAAAGTAAAGAGAGAACAGGTCCACCGAAGGGGAAAACCGGAGCCAAGTGGTGTTGTTGCAGTAGGTTTGTTAGGAAAGCAAGTGCCTTTTCTCCAAAGATTATATCATTGCCTGCCACTTTGGATTGCCTTTTTTACTACCTCTTGTTTTTAAACAAACAGAAAATAGTCAGAAAAAATGTATTTTGTCAAAAGAATTGGAAAGAAACCTCTCAGAT
This sequence comes from Naso annulatus, assembly GCA_029783625.1. Lineage (NCBI taxonomy): Eukaryota > Metazoa > Chordata > Actinopteri > Acanthuriformes > Acanthuridae > Naso > Naso annulatus. Next base: position 7,393,107 of record JAPZDX010000012.1, on the reverse strand, counting down.
CTACATTTTTTGGTGCAGGTTTTGTATTCCGGCACACAGAGGAATGGGACGGCATAACTAATTTTCATGTAGCCTGTTGTTTTACAAACAAAATTGTCCCAGGTTTTACAGTCCAAGTGTACAGGGAGAAGGTGTATTGTGTTGCCATACTATTTAGATTCTGCTTTTTTTTACGTTTTATTTACACAGTTTAAAAATCAGGTCTTACAAGCATCTATCTTTAACTGACTTGTGACACTAGGGATGCTTTGTACCATCACTAGCCTGAGTTAAAGCCAGGGCTCTGCCATCCTTACCAGATCCCCTGTTATTTCTCTCTGTTTGAAGACGTGTGCTCGGTTGCACTTAATGTATCAAGAAGGGGGTGAAGCAACAGCAGTGCTTATTTTCTGCCTTGAGTTATGTAGCCTAATGGAAAAAAAGAATTGTTTCTGTACTGTGAGTCAGCGGATGCTAAAGGAATATGTGTTACATAGGAGTATTTTTTGGGGGGTACTTTATATTCATATTTGTGATCAAGTAACTCAGCACAGAGACCATGGTTTAAGAGGAGTTCATCACTGTTTCTTTTGTTTAAAAAAGAGATTGTATGCTGTGAAGTCGGCTCATTTGCTTCACCCGCCTCCATGTAATGTGTGGAGAAGCTGCACCCATTCATAAAAGTACAGTTTTTATATTTAAGACAATTTTTTTTTACTGGCAATACACATGAAATCATTTTGAATCACACTAAGTAACTGTCTTGAATTAGAGCTGTTGTCTCTGTGCTGTGGAGTATGACCAGTGATTGTTATTTATAGGGTTGGAAAAGAAATAGCGGGAGGGCAGGGTGGGGAACTGGAGATGTATTGATCATTTTCCATTGTGATGGAGATGTTAAAAGTATTGCAGGACTCATGTGAGAGACAGGAGAACTGTCATCCCACGGATCCTGCTAGACAAGTGTCTACTCTGTGTGGTTCACTGGACAATTGTGCTATAAAAGTTCAAATTTAAGATATTGTACGGTGGAAAAATTGCACCTGGCTTTGAATGTCATGTTTCACAAGCTAGATACAATAACACTCCTCCTCTAGCAGGTTTCTCAATTTATCTTTTATACAGACTTTTTTTTTGCCATTATCAAGATTAATGTTTTGTTTTGATTCTGTTGTCTTTTGACTTTCAGTGTTTGCCATATGCTTCACTGAAAATAATGTGTGATTGTGCTGATATTGATAATTAATAATGAGATATCTAATGTATCATATTCTGAATGGTGTGGGCAGTTTTTTTTTCTTTGTTTTGTTTTTTTTGGTTTAAGGTGGTTTACTGTTGTCTTCGTTACCATTGTGCATTGCAATTTTATACTTCAAAGTAGAGGTTGGACTATGTAATCAAACAAATGTATCTAACAATAAATGACGCATGGTGCCTTTGGGGCCATTTTTCCCCAGAAA
>JAPZDX010000012.1:7343531-7359763 GCA_029783625.1 Naso annulatus | reverse complement strand
CTATGTTAAATGAAATGAATGTTTTGTGACTTTAAAATGTCTCTTAACACATCTCTTACTTAGGTAAAGACTGTTGTCACTTGATCACACTTTTGACTATTTTCATTTTATGTTTAACGGTCATGGTCAAACAAAAATATTTAACTGGCCCTATCTTGATAAAGTCTTTTTTTCCCACAGCCTATGCAAATTTTGAACTCCACAGACGAAGAGATCTGCATACATTCGGTGAGAAATCTGAGTACACACCAACATACTGATCCCTCACCGGCAAAACAGCCGAAAGCTGGACTGTCCCTCATGAAATGTCGTCTTTTCATTGGCAGATAACCTCAAGGGACTGTCTTATCCCCGATGTTTTAAAATCAAGTCTTGAGGCTTTTTTGTCTTCTTCTCTTCTGCTTCTGGCCTATTCTTGCCTCTTTTCTCAGACGTTTGATACTAAGTTTCTCTGTCATATGCTGGTCGTATGTGCTTCCTTTGATCTTAAAAACGCATCAGTACTTTTTCTCTTTGCTGTAACTCTCCACGTTTTTCCATCAAATGATCATTTTTTTTGCTACAATGCTTTACAAGAACGAGCTCAACCAGAGTCTTCTTATTCTTTGCAGCCAAACTATTTGTACACAGACTTGTAGAAAGTTTCTAACATTTTTCTTGACATTTTGTAATCCGTTTTGGAAGCTTTTGTTCGCGTGACTAACAGCAAATTTTACAAGACTGTTAAATTCATTCATTCGATTTTTGCCGTCAACCCAACAAAAGCCTGTAGAGCGTCTGCGCAGCCTATCTGCTGAGAAACGAAAGTGATCTCCTGAGAAAGTCAAACCGACTTTCCTGCCACGAGCCATAGGAGAGAAACGAGAAACAACACATCAGAACCAACTGCAACTCAAAACCACATGCCGTCTGCTTCACCGCCGGGACAAGAACAAGCCACTGTGAGGAAGTCTCGGTTTCCTAGGTCTTCACCCCCTCTTCTCATCCTTTCTGTGGTGGCACTTCCAACTGCTTCACAGTAGGTACACAACTTCTAATGCTTTCATGGATGATGTCAAAATATCATTAATCTACTCTTAATTTGGTGCAACAGGTTATTTAATCATCTGTTGGGATCCACAGATGAAAGTGTTCATTTTAACCCTAACCCAGCCTCGTCTAATCCAGAATGATTCACGCCAGGCTGGCACAGCCTCGCTTTACGCATGACTGCATGGTAGATGAGAAGCCCTCAAGAATGGATTGACAAAAAGACGATCAAATGACCCAACAAAGATGGGAAAATGAGAGCGGCGCTCTTCTCAGCAGCAAACTAGCACTCCTAACGGAGCTTGAAGAATATAAAGATATATTCACAAAAAAAGACAAACTGTGGGGTGCCTGGTGGCTCAGTCGGTAGAGCAGGCACCCCATACACAGAGGCTATGTCCTCGCCACAGTGGACCTGGGTTCGATTCCACCCGTGGCCCTTTGCTGCACGTCATTCCCCCTCTCTCTCCCCTGCTTCATGTTTACTCTTCAGCTGTCCTGTCCAAGAGTGACCGACCAACTGACCCAATGGGCGTTTTCAGACCAAGGAAACCGTTTTATGGTTCTAGGAACTTAGTTCTAAGAACCCCCCATTTTACTGCATCCGCACTGCAGCAACTATGTACTACAGTTATTTCAACTAAATTTTGAGTAAATTTTTTAAGCTCCAACTCCAGAGTAGGTACATACACAGCACCAGAGAAACTATAGTGCCGTAAGTGTACATTGATTGGTTAAAGTCAGGAACCTACCTCTCAACCTACCATCACCTCAGTCTTAGTACGGAGGAGCTGCGATGCACATCTGTAAATAATGTTTTTTGATTATGTTATTATTGCTTGATAAGATTGCTCTTTGAAATTGTTTTTAAGAGGCTCAGTTGTGTTTGAGAGTATCATAGCATTGGCTCACTGATACAGTACATTGCAGTATACAGCTGCTTTTACATTACATGCACAGTATATCTCCTATGTTTAAGGCTACATCCACATTGCTGCGTCTTAAAGTTAAGATGTAGTCTTAAATCAAAGACGCTCCTAGTCCTAAACTCCATAGCAGCTCTTATCTCCAGCCAAAATACAGGTGTATCACATGACCACTCAATGTCACACAGCACCTGTTCATTCAAAGAATGTCTCCCCTTTCTGCTATCCTGTCTATGGAATCAGCAAGCATTTGTTTTACTTCGATGTGTGTGCAGTTAACAGCTCCCTGGCATGTGGCATAACTTAGAGTTGATAAGCTCCTTAACTTCAGGCTCTGTGTACAGTGTTTTGATGTAACATGAATCTGGCTCTATGAAGATGAACGCAGCCTTTCAAACTTGTCCGATGATGACAAAAACAACTTGGCAGGATAGTCCAAAGGCCTTGGTTGTTTTCTAGAGTCTTCCCTTGTCATGTAAGCGACACTAATACAATGTGCAGGTCACCTTTGTGAAAACAGCCTTGAGCATACGCATTGTTGTCATTCTCTTCACACTTACACTTTCTTGCTCATGTTGATCAGGGTCGATTTGGACCGACATACAAAGTTTTCTCGCTATTCCTCTTGAACCACAACTCTGCTGATAAAGTTGTCTCAGGCTGATGGCGCTGCTTAACACGGGAACTGTCACAGTTCACTGAATAACAGCTTGCGCATGGAGGCAGTAGTAACATGACAAAATGCAAAATGTAACTGCAAAACAGCTGCTAGCAGAGACAACAAGGTCAGCAATGCCTGTAATTTGTTATCCATGTCAAAGTATTGCTGGGTAGTCCAGGCTCACACATGCATGATACATGCAGGCTTGTTTTCTTCATTAAAATCGTCGTATGACTTTGGTGTGACCAATCACAAAGGGTATCCGTGCCGGGGTTTCCAAACCCCTACGTCTTTCCTTGTCCATAGTGAGACCCCACGCTGGAGTCTTCAATTTAAAACAGGGACTCAATCGTCTCTGAACTGCTCCGTCTTTGAACCACTTTGACGCTGGATTTGTGAGGATACATGGCTCAAACATAGCCATATTGCTGCGTCTTTAATTTTACGACGCACCCATGTGGAGGTAGCCTAAATTAAACAGTTGAACTTTAACTGCCATGTCTAAAAGGATTGTTGTTGGACTATAAGTTCTTCTTGGAAGAGAGATTTAATTGAGGAAAAACAGGGTGTCTTTTCTATTTTCTGCTGTAAGCATTTGTAAAAATAAACCATAAAAAAAAAAGATTCATTCAAAAAAAGATAAATCGATAATTAATCATTGATTTTCCTGAAAACGATTTAGGAAATTCTTCAAACGCCCATCCCTTTCCATCCGCATGTACTCTAAATTTGAACAGAATTCTCAGAAATTTGGCTAAAAAAAGTGTAAAGTTATGCACGTTTCCATCAATTGCTGTAACTGTGGGAGTCTGTTCATTGAGATAAACAGAAGGTGGTGCCAATTCTCAAGTCTGTGGTCACTGCAGAAGAAGACGGTGTAATGAGATAATGGAATGAAAGAGTGCCAGTAAGCAGTCACAAGAAAAACAAGAATGAGAGGAGACCTAATGGAAACTACAATGGAAACACAATTAACCAGTGTGACAGAGAGTGCACACTGGATAGTTGAAAAGTTTGGACAAACAGCTGTGAGCCTCTCCAGTGTAAATCATCTAGTTTCTTTACGTGTCATCGTTTATTTGGTGCTGATTTGCTAAAGCTGTTTCCACTGCACTTACTCACATTTACCCTTTATCAATATGCCAAATTTTGCACCTCCTCCCTGTGTAAAAACATTTTTTGCAGTCTTTGGAGTTTTTCATACAGATTTTGCAGCCTTTCCGCTCAACTTTTTATGTGCGCAAATAAAAAATTTACATTAAAAGGTGGATTAAAGCCCATCTATTGTCCTTTTTCAACACTGGCCACATAGGTTACATAAACCCCACCAAATACCTTCATCTATTAGATATCTTGTTTGTTTACATTTTGTCTGGATTCAACAAACATTACAAAAAGTACCCGAAAATGTGTGGCGTTAGTTAAAAAAAACCATCTATGTCAAAATCCTTCTTCACACTAATATTCCAGCTAGGAAGGCAGGACTTGTAAGGAACTATTTTTCCAGGCATAATAACTTTTGTCTCATCAACTCCCGGGCTCCTCTCTCTCTCTCACTCAGTGATTTTTGACCAAATAAACACAGATGTTCTCTTTAGAAGGGTGAATTACCTTTACCTAGTAACTTTCACGTGTCCTATAGTGTTTCTGTGCCCTGTTTCAACATGAATGGCAATGAAAGGGATTTAAAACACAGTCTGAGATCTACTAAAGTAAACACATGGTCACATTTTAACACCAACCTTTGCAGAAGATTGGGGAAGTCATGAAATTTTATAAAATAACTCAATCAGACGTTTATGAAAGCTGATCTCCTGAACTAAAGCCTTCATATTAATTGTGGATTGTGGTCGGGCAGCTTTGTCTGCGTTTAGGTTTTTCCTCCTGAACCCACCTTTTCAGTGTCCTCCTTCTTGACTGATTTAAGATTAGCTCGCAGATCCAAAGAGACCTTGTGTTTGGAGCCCAGTAGCGAGCGCAGGATGGCATCAGCAGAGACCCTCACCCTTCTCAGGTTGGGTCTCTTAAATTTCCCTCGCAGGTCCAGTACCTTGATGTTTAGGTCTTTGATCTGTGGGGAAGGTAGAGAGGAAGTTCACAAGCTCGTTTGTAACAGACAGTGACAGCAATTCAGTGTCGCATTCACTTAATTCAACTTCAATTTGTAGATGTTTTGACACACCATTCTCAGATGATACGAGTGCACTGTTGCTGCTTGAGGAATGACTTGGTTTATTTTTTTGTTGTTGATGTGGGAAATGCTATTAAGTACTTGTCCTTGCTATATTTCCTAGCTAGTGTTCAGTTACCTCTCTGTTGTTGTGCAAGACTTTGGCTTCAATATCATACCGCTCCTCATCCACCACATCTATTTTCGCATGCAGCTCTTCACATAATCTCTGCATAGACAATATAGAAATTGAATGTTAATTTTCTCACCTCCTGAGTGAAATAAGAGAGCTCTTTAGCCACATTATTCTGAGTAAACATGAAGAATTTACACTTTGCTTTGTGGTCAAAGTCAAATTATACCTGCAGCTCTGCTAAAGACATGCCGCTGGTCTGTATAGGAGGAGATTTTTCTTCCAGGTACTTTGCCTTCTGTTCCTCTTTTTCTTCCAGCTCCTGCTCCAGCTCCTCTTTGGCCTTGGCAACCATCAAGCTCTAAAATAATAAACACACAGTTAAAGTGAATATAATGGTTTCTTTCATTGTCTTGCTTGCTGCAGACAGGCCCAGCACATACAAACAAGGGTATTTTTGAAAACAGAGACTTCCATTCTTCATTCTCAAAATGAATCCTGTGCACAAAAGCTCTGCTTTAAATAAATCAAAATCCCAAAACTATTCTCACAGTAACAAGAGGACCACCCAGTTTTTATCCAAACCAGCAAGTTGGACTGCGTTGTTTGTGTGGAATAAAGTGCCCTTAAGTGTAATCAGATGCCTCCTTTCCTCAACATAGTGAAAGATTAACTTTACATTTATGTGTAAACATGGAAAAAAGAAAGTTCTGTTAGCATAGTTAGCACCAGCACTATAATTATTTGCAGCACATACTAGCAATATAGGCCCACAATCTGTTGTCAAGCCAGAAACTATTTTCCCAGTCTGCGCATCAATACTGACGCTGTTCTCAGAGACCTAAAACTGTGTTTGTGTAAAGGAAAAGTAAAAAAAAACTCCCTATGTTTTGATTTTTTTTCCCCTGTGGACAAGTCAACAGTCAAATTTGATAGAGGATTCACCTTCAGCATGAGCTTGCGAGAGGCCGAAATTTTTGATTTCCGCTGGGAAAAGAAAAAAAAAAGTCTTAGTATACTAGTAGTGCAATGATAATCTTCTATGCCTGTTAGATTTCTCAGTGGGTTGAGTTGTGTCTTGTGAGGTCTTACCTCCAATCTGTGAAAATAAAGAACACAAAAGACATGGAGATGTAGCATTAAAATTTACTTGCAGACAGCAAAAATTCACATTCAGAATTTTTCTTAATATTTGACACTTTTAGATCAAGATGAAGATAAACTTTATTTTCCCCTAAGGCAAATTTGTTGTAGAAAACAGTACTGCACAAAGCTGTAATCACATACAATACTAAACAGACATCAAACAAATACAGCAAATGAGTCACACACACACACACACACACAAAAGATATTCTACACTGATCACACTGATAACAGGAAAGCAGCATGGCCTTCATGTAATGCACCTGCCCTTAAATATTGCACAAGCTTCTGCAATTGCAATAATATTGCACGGTATGTATTGCACCAAAAATGGTATAATAATTGCACAAAGACAAATGAGAAAAATATTTTGTAGCATTTTCTATGAGGACTGTTTCTGTTATGCATTATCACACATTATGAACACACTCACAATTCATTATAATATGTGCATTAAATATGCTTAACACTGTGATTATACAGTGCTATAGTTGCATTATAGCGCATTGTAAATATGTTCATAATGCATTATAGATGGATGCTTTAAGTAAAGTGTTACCAAATATTTATATTTGATTATGTGTTTCTATAGATAAATCCTATTTGCTCTCTGGATGCGACACCGATTTGGAAATGGAAATAACAACAGAAACACAATACACTTACGCTTTCTCAGGCATCTCTGCTATTTGGACTCCCCCTGGAAGACAAAAATAAAACCTTTAGCCTCTGAAGTGCTCAACCGTAGGGACAACTTTGGTCTGGTGCCCCAGTGGGTCTTAACTATGGTTTCCCTTTTAGCTCCACTATAGAAGCATTCCACCACACGGTCAACTGTGTAGAGTTACAAGAATGGAAATATACAGTATTTATAGTTATAAATTCAACTATTAAAGTCTGTCACTTAGTGTTAATTTTTATTCCATTATTTTGATCATTCTTTGGCAATGGTTTGTGAATTATATATTGCTAAAGTTTGTGACTTTTGACATTGGAGACCTTTTTTGTTGATTTGTTTTGAGTCCTGTTGCCGTATGTCATACTTGTAGAAAGGCCTGCTGGACCAAATCATCCAGTCACCTCCCACTGCTGATAGCACACGCATCTGCCAGGAAGCAAAGTGATGGCAGACTGGGAAAGGCATGCAAGACCCCATTTGAAGATAGATAACATTACCTGCTTTCACCCCCACTTTTCCACTCGATAAAGACACAAATATAGACGGGGTCCCCATTCTCTGAACAGTACTGACCAATGCGTCTTAGAATAACCACTGGTAACTGAGCCATTATTATTAAAAGGAAAATGATGAAAATAAGGCTGCAACTCACAATTACTTTCACTGATTAATCTGCTGATGATTTTCTAGATTTATCTTTCTGGTTTGAAAGATATTAAATTGCTTGTTCTGTCTCCAGTATTTCACAACTGTCATCTCAATGTAAACCAATGCTTAAATACATTGCAACATAGACTTTAAAAGCCTTCATTCATATCCCCCATTTTTTGTTCTACAGTTAAATTATGTAATCCTGTGACATTAAATCCAGTTAGACATAATAGTTGTGTCAATGTGACTTTCATTTTAATCTTTGTAGTTTTATTAGACCTGAAGCAATCAGTTGATTAATTAAATCAATGGGAAACGAATATAATATATATATTCTGCTAGTTTATTATTAATAATAATTAAGTGAAAAAAAAAATGTAGGTAAAGGTTTGTACCTTAAGATGATGTAACTGCTAGTTCCATCCTCTCAATTGTATTTATTTAATTTTATTTCAATTTTAATTTTTAAATATTTGTCACTATGAACAGCTGGACCTTGTGATAAGAAATGTGTGCTATTTGATGATATTTTGGTGACCAGATAATATAATTCACAAAATAATAAGCAGATTAATTGAAAAAGTGTTTAATTTATGGTCTAATAACTGACTCAATTTTTTTCCCCCAAAAATTTCTGTTCTTAGAGCAGATCTCATTTTTTAAGTTACAGTCTGCAGTTTAATTGATCCAGTGTAGCAGAGATTCACGGACTTACCTTCCTGCGTTGATGCTGTGGATGCAGACAAAGTGATGGAGAGAAGAACATACAAGAATATTTATCTCCTGCTCCCCTTTGTCCCTCCTCTCTATCACAAGAAGACTTAAATAGAAATACAAACACACACACACACACACACTATGGGAGGGGCTGGTCTCAGGATAACAGCAATTGTGATGCGCGTGTTGTGTTGACAGATCACTGCTCTCTGCTTCTTTATTTTACTGTGTGTGAACTTTTGGTGTGCCAGGACGGAGTAGACACCATCCTCATTGTCTTCGTCCTCGTCGACTTTCACTTCAGCAGTTTTCAATCAGAAGTTCATCTGTTCTTTTCTTGCCTGGTTCAAGACCTTTGGATCCGCCAACGGCACCGAGTTCAGTTGACAAATACAGAATGATGAACGTGATACAACCATGTAGCTTATAGTAAGTTCTGTGTGATGTCAGGCTAGTTATTTTCTCTTTTATAAGGTTAAGCTATTAAAAGCTCCACAGACTGCATCTTCTCTGACTGTTCACCAGCTTTGTTTATCCTAACAGAAACTGTCTGTACAGAGAGTTTCAAGTTACACCCAGTTTATCCTGTTTTTTTCTGAAATAAACTTGAAGCTGCCATATACAAACATAACAATCTTATTGTGAAGGATTTTCTTAGATTTTCTTTGACCATTGAGAGTGATGTCAGAGACATGGTCTCCCCCCCTAGGCTGCAGGGGCCCCTTGCTCTGATTAGGATAATAGCTGCAGACAACACTAAGCCGAGGTTTTAAGGCAGGAATGCAGTTTCCAGTATCTATTAAGCTAAGGCCCACTAACTAAACATAGAAAAATCGCAGCACCATGTGATGCTGCCACTCTTTACTAAAGGGTCCCGGCTTGCGTGTGTGCAAACTTTAATACTGGGGGTTTTGTGCATGTGTGTCTGCCTGTATAAGTGCTCAGTTCACTCAAGGACAAGTCCTTAAACTAATCCTATAAATCACTTCTGTCTGGCATCGTGTTTGTGTTATTAATTCAACTGTCTTTCACTTGTACAGCAGTGGCACAAACTTGGAAGTCCAATTTAAAGGTTGGTCACATAAGTCATGACATTTTAATCAACCAGCAGCTCTTATCGCAGCCAAACTGTCTTGTGTAAAGTACCCAAAAGCCAAACTTGAGTAAAAGTAAAGATCTTACTGGAAAATGACCTTGGTAAAAGTGAAAGCCACCTATTAGAATGACTTGAGTCAAAGTCTTTAAGAAGCTGGTATTCCCTGTACTTAAGTTTTAAAAGTACAGTAAATATAAATGTACTTATGTATTGAAAGTAAAAGTAAAAGGAAAAAGTGCTTGTAAAAAGCAGTGAAGTTTGATTTTTTTTAAATTGTTTGTTCTTTATTTATTCATGGTCTATGTAAGGACAGAATATCCCAGTCATAAAACAGAATGCAAACAGAGTAACAAAACAAAGTGCTTTCAGAAAGCTTTCTAAACTTCTTCGGGCCTGATTTGAACACAACAGGCAAAAGTTTAGCTCAAGCTGAATCTACAGCTGGGCGACTGCCTCTAGGTCACAACAATAAAATGATTGAAAACCAAACAAAACATGAATACAGCAGCATCCAAAGTACCCAACGAAGTCATTACTTGTACTGCTGCTTAAGAGCACCTGTTTGGGCCTAACATGATTAACCAATGATCACACTTCTTCTAGTCTGTGACCCAACATTATTGGCTACCAAAACAAAACAAACAAAAATCATTGGCATGCAGCCTACCAGATTTCTTCTGGTTTCATTTAGTAACCTGTAACTAAAATGCCTATGGGAAATATAAGGCATAAGTGTCCATTTTCTTTGGAAAATACGGTAGAGGAAAAGTGAAAGCGTACAGAAATAGAAATAGTAAGGAAAAGCACAGATATTTAAAAAAAAAAAACAAAAAACAAAACTACTTAATGAAGTATGTCTACTTCATCACTGTACAACACTGCAACCAAAGCAGTGGACAGACAGGTAAGCAGTGAAGAGACATCACAATCCATAAATAAACACCTTGTTATTATGAGTCTAGTTTACAGGAACCAAATGTGCTGCCTCTTAATGAGACCAGAAGAAAAGGATTGTAATATTAAAGCTGAAGTAGGCAACGTGTGGACATCTAGCTAGCTGTAGTACGAGACCCCTAAAGTATCTCCACTGCACCCTCCCTTTTACTGTTTGTTGTCGCTCTCTCTTTTAAGGTCGGAGGCGTAAACTGGTCCGTCTCAGCTCGACTCAAGCCAGCCGACGATGTCACCTGTAACTCAGCTTGTCAAGTTGCTAGAGGCCAGTTTTAGAATGTAAGACACGTCACTTGTTTCAACAGCCAATCAGCTCATAGCGACATCACCTGCTGCTTAAGCAGTGCAGCATTGAGCAGCCAATAGAAACATGTGCTCTCTGAAATGAGCCATGATTGGTGAAAAAAGTCCCTGTCACAGTCCTCATTTTCTAAAGCCTGAATACAGAGGCAAGGAGAGGTCCAGAAGTCTAGTGTTCTTTCAAACCACCTATATTACAAAATGCTGGAAGGTTTTTATGGAATTTTTGTGCAATGACACCTGCAATGCATGTTAATACGTTGCACAAAACAGCAATTTTGGTAAAACCGGGTCATATTTTAAGGAGTTTATGTCCTGTGACTGCTCTGCCTCAACTCTGTGGTTCACAGAGGTTCCTGAAAGCAACATGTAGGCTGCCTGCAGACCGAAGCTGCAGGTGCCGCACTGGGTCACTGCTGGTGACAGCTCCGCTAAAATAAAAGGCTGCAGACAGATATCAGACAGGACATCAGAGGGAAAACCAGAGGACATTTTCACCATAAAATATGACCCAATTTTACTAAAATTGCTGTTTTGTGCGACGTATTAACATGCATCGTTAAGTTTCATTTCTCGAAGCAGTGGGCGCAGTCCCTTAGTGTAGCTTTAGGTAGAGGTACAGATACGTGTGTTAAAACAAAGTACATGTACTGACTCAACTTCTTTACTCAATTAAAAGAAATGAAGTAGAGCTTCAGAAATGTACTCAGAGAATAAAAGTAAAATGTTTCTCTTTGAGAAACATTTTTAGCGGCTGTTTCTGTGCAAAGCTAACTGAACCTCACGTAATATTAATATAATGCAGAGACTATTAAAGGTAGTGTCAGTAGGATTCGTCTGAGTTCAGCCAAAAAGGCAAAAGCATATGTCTTGAATATATAAGGAGTAAAAAGTACGGATATTTGTGTTCAAATGTAGGAAGGAAAAGTGAAAAATTGTAAGAAAAATAAATACTCAAAATACCTGAAAAATCTATCTGGTCGTTCCAAAACTAACACCAGTGTCGCCTCTAATGCAGCCTAAATGGGATTGTGTATCGGTGGATCCAGTCTATACACCAATTCTGGTACCACGTGATTTATAGTAAGCAAGAGGACATTCCTCCATCAGCATTTAGTATAATTTAAGCAACTACACAGATTTTTCTAAGCAGCACAAGCAGTCAGTTCAAAATTGTCATTTATTGTTACCACTTTTATGGTTTAATCCCTTTTTATTGTTTATGATTTTTTTTTTTAATCTCTGTAACCACTTCTATTAAGCCTTTTAGCTTCACATGTTTCACAACCTAGGAGCCAAACCAATCTGCTGAGCTCATGGTTAATTTGCTCTGGCAAACGGGTTAGGTCCCCCTCCCATGCTGACATATTTTCACCAGTCCTGGTTGGTGTCGCGCCAGTCACAAGCATTTAGGGGGCTGGTTTGATGATTCGGTTCACAACAGAGGACCTTTACTGGCCCAGATTTCACGTCATACTTTTTGCTGCTCTGATTGGTTGTTGTTCTGGAACCCTGCTGTGGGTAATACTGTTAGCACTGATCGGTCTTCATAGTGAAATTAATCTGTGAATGTATAAGACATTTGCATGTGTACAGCTGCAGCCATATCCTCTTAAGCTAGATTTGTAAGAAGTTGCTCGAGTGGAGTCAAAACTTTAAAGTCTTTATGACAGTAAGATCCATGCTGTTGGCAGCTCTTTATAATTCCATAGTATATGTACATGTATGGCGGCGGGATTAACAGTGTACTGTGTGCGTTTGCTGGACTGTCTCTAGGAAACAACAGTGACTCACAGTGGATTATATAGCAGCTTACTGAAAGTTGTAAAGCAGGAGTGAGGGTCATTTTTCCTGCCAAGAGACATTTTAGTTTTTGTAACATCCTTTAAGGGGCACAGTAGGTTATTGAACACAGACATATCACTCTGACCTCACATGCAAGTACTGTGAGTGTTTCTCTTTGGTGAGGCGTCTATTGACGAATAGTATGATGATGCTTCTTACAGCTATTTTTCCAGGTTTGGGTCAGTCAGTCATAAGCAGAACTGAATCTCAACAACATTTACTTTTAAAAACATGCTTACAATAGTAGGAATATAATAATACATGGCCACGGGAAAATTTACAATCAAAATATGAAGAAAAACCCTAAGCTCAAAGCAGTGTTTACCATTTTTACCTGTATGTGGCTGCTCAGCACAGTCTTCAACTATTTTGTTTTTATTTGTTTTACATGTGCCATCAATATTGATTTTAACAAGCTTTAGTTGCTTTAGCTGCAATGCTCAAGCTAATAAAGTTATTATAGAGTTTTGTCAGGTCACTGAAGTGTAATAGCAGAGCTGGTAAGGTTAAACTAAACTGTGCTAGCATCCAGGACGAACTTCCACACAATGAAAATAGCACACAGCGGATGTCTCATGAATTGGGCTTTTTTAAACATAACGTCAACCCCTTAAAACCAGTGTACACACGGATATAAACCTGCTGTGTGTAGCGTTGGTTGCTAAGCTTTGATCGGAAAATCAATGTTTCAAGGGTTTTCGCAAACAGACAATTGATTTTCATTAATAAGACACAAACAAAACAAAAACAATTTAAAATATTGCAGCTGATACAAAATGAATAATATGAGACTAATTCACTTTGTATAATAGTAAGTTCTAAACAGCAAATGATTTTGCTTCTATTTCAAATTCGTTTCTCCTTTTTGGTTGTTGTAAGTTTGCGTCTCTCTGTTGCCCTCTGCTGGATAAAGGACAGATAACAATAAACTGTGAACTAACTGTGTTTATGGTACTTTCATGCTTACAAGAGGACATAAATTAAATTTAAGATTTCTTAAAGATTGGTTATTAAGTGCATTTTTGTTTCACTTATTCATTATGAATCTCTCGCACATTAAAGCTCTGGAACAGATCCCAGTCAAATTCTTTCATCTTTGTGTGGATCTTAGACTTCGTTTTGCTGCTGTGACTCAAATGTTGACGGTGCCAAAACAAACCGCAGTCTCGTCCACCACCGCTGCCTGGCACTCTGCTCACTGTGCCTCCTCGGTGCAGGCAGAGACGGGTGCTGCACACTGCGACTCCGTTGTTCCCCACAACAGCTGGCATTTTGCTCTGTTTGATGATGATTACAAGGAATAACAAGCACCCCCATGACTGCGTGAACATACACACTGATTTCATCAGGGCAGAAACACAAAAAGAACAACGACAACTGTGTATGGCATGCCAGATTTTGCATCAAGGGGGAGTAAGAAAAAAACAAAGGGTTTTTTTTTTTTGCATCATTTTTATTTTGCGTCTCTCCAATAATGCATATCTTAAAACAGAATGTGCATTATTTGACATTTAAGGCAGAAAAAAGACTTGATCTTGACTCTAACTGAAGCTTGATGTGAGGCTGTTTTTTCATAAATGTCAGTACTGAAACACACATGTTGACACGCAGTCAGATATTAATCAAATTCAACATTTAACAAATCTATTTTGTTATTTCAAGGCATGTATCTCTTAGCATTGCACAGCAAACTTTTATTTTCTTTAAATTTTAAGTATTCTTTAAAATATTCTTTTTTTAAAAAAGAATTTAGCATGTGCACAAACACAGTTGCAATTCAGTGTGGTGTAAAATGCTTAGCAGGATATTTTGTTATTTTTAACCAGTCAAAAACGAGGACATCATAATCCAAATTTAAAAGCAACACACAAAACAAAATCTACTCGATGAGCTCTTACAAAAAGCTGTGTGCCGTGTGCTTCTCTCATTCCTCTTTGCCTCTCGCTGGAGTGAAGGGGGAGAGTAAAATAGGCTGGATATTGACTGAAAGCTCCCGGAAGCGATGATATCGGAGCGCAGATGTCAGTCCCAGGTGGGCTGAGGCTGCAGGCTTTACTGGGAATGAGCCAGAGCTCCTGCTCCCTGACCAAAGCCAAATCCCTTGGGACCAAAGTTCTTTGCATAGCAGCCTGTGAATGACATTACAGAGACACACTCTTCATACACACTGGCAGACTAGAGTTCAAATTACACAAATTAATGGTTATTAAACTTCAATTTGCAGAACCACAGAGTATTTTAGCTGTCAGCTGATATTTATAAAAATGAAGCCAAATATGAGTACAAAAAAAAAAAAAAAGTAAATGGCAAAATGTTAGAAGGGCTGCTGACCTGTTAGGCTTCTGTCTTGAGTAATTTAGGTTCATGTTGTCACTAACTTAATAACCTAAAGCAGGGCTGTTCAATTACAAATTCAACCAGGCCAGATTTTAAAACTATGAAATTAAGCAGGACCAGGCATTTTCAGAGGCCGGTAAGAAGCAGCTTTGCGATTTTCACAGTATACTTTTGCTTTATAAAAAAAAATACTAGAAATAACTGAATTAGTGTCATCTAGGGTTCAAATGATAAGACATTTTAACAACAGTCTCAAAATCAAGGAATATGTATCACACTGGTATTATACTTTTTGTCTTGTTGATTACAATGACCCTGAAAAAAAAAACAACAAAAAAAAACAGAGGGTCTATTAGATATCAGAATGATTTTTTACAATTTCCAACAGTTCTTCTTTCTGACCATCCAGACCCAAAAAGCTATTCAGTTTACTGTCATGTAAGAGAAAATCAGCCATGTCTCACATTTTTTAAGTTGGAGCAAGTGATAGATGGTAAAATTATGGTGGAAAAATGAATTGTTGATAAACAGAATGGCTGCTGATTAATTTTCTGCTCATCAGCTAAACGATTGGCCCACCGATCATTAATGCTGTTCTCGACAGGTACAAACCTTTACAGAAGATCTCTCCATCTCTATCAGCGACGGTCGTGGACTCGAGTCCTTTGCCACATTTGGCACAGCGAAAGCAGCCTTTATGCCAGGACTGATGAGGAAGCAGAGCGTTTAAAAATACATGGAGAACTGACAAACCCTTCCTCTTAATTCAAAGCAAAGTTTGTAAAATAAGACGTCTGATTGTTCTCACATTTCCTCCTCCAATAACCTTCTCTGCTGCGTACACAGTGTTCCCGCAGCGAGGGCACACGTCTGAGCCGCCTGCTTTCTGGGCAAACTTGGAGGGGTTGGGGTTGTTTGTGGGGCGATGAGGTCCTTGTCTGTCAATAAAAGAACAAAGGTTACAAAAATACAGTAAGAAAACAAAGCAAATGCCAAATCTCTAAGACTACCACACTGTTCATTATATTTTTTAAGTGCCTCTTATGCAGGCATGTCGATCCTTTCTTTTTGTGTTATGCCACAGTTAAAGGAGAAGTCTGTTTTTTTGTGTGTGTGTGTAACTGTGTTTTAGTGTCAGAACATCAGCTGGACATGACAGAACATTCGATGAGTTTCTCCTTTTAAAACGAGCGTTTATTGTATTTTTCGACGGACTGTTGAAACACTTTCATTGTCCGCTCCTCCATTGTTTTCAGCTATCGATGATGTCAGCAATGAGCTCGCATTCTCAAGACTGCGCAGTTCGTCGTAATTTCGTCATTTACTATCGTATATGATCGTAATGAACCTATGGTAAGGCTTGAAGGAGAAGTTTGGGTTGTGGCACATTAAGCCTTATAATAAGGATATTTAAGATCATATACAATGTTATAGAGCGGGGGTTCCCAAACTTTTCAGCCCGCGGCCCCCAAAATAACAGTGCCAGAGACTAGGGACCCCTATCAACCCTGGAGGTGGCAAATAACATTGTGCACAGTTGTGTAAACTTAGGCCTACACGGGCATCAATACAACACAAAGGAACAACACCC
>JAPZDX010000012.1:7331495-7343431 GCA_029783625.1 Naso annulatus | reverse complement strand
AATTATAATACATTTTTAAATTGTTTTATTTTTTGGAAGGCATCTCAAGGCCCCCCTCTCTGTGTCTAGTGGCCCCCCCCAGGGGCCCCGGCCCCCCCTTTGGGAACCTTCTAGAGCACTATTATGAAGAACGGTGCAGTCATGAGAGCTGGAGCTTGTTGCTGATGTCACTGTAAGCTGAAAACAGCTGAGAACAACAAAGACTTAGAGACATTTTAAGTGCTTCAACAATACGTTCAAAAAAGCTGTTTTAAAAAACTAGATAATCGCTGATTGTTTGGCGGTGTCCACTTTTGTATTGTCACTAAAACATGAAGTTGAACAGCTTTTAACCTGGAAACAGCTCAGTTTAGGTGCTTCGGGAAACAAACAGCTGTTTCCAGCTTATTAGCCGCTGTTTAACTCCATGTTTTAAAATCAGTACATGAGAGCACATCACCGAACACTGGGCCATTGTCTCGTCTTTTAAAATGACCTTTTTTAACCTCCATTGTTTTCAGCTAGCGGTGACGTCAGCATGGAGCTCCAGCTCTTGAGACTGCACCGTTTGTCATGATATTGCTGTAGAACATTGGATTTAATTGTAAATATTCTTATTATAAGGCTTAATGTGAAAAACCAAACTTCTCCTATGACCCAGCAGGCACCATATTTGTATGTTTGTTACTTTGTTGATATATATTCTGAATATGGAGCACATCTTGATCCTGTTCTCAGTAGTTAAAATATCCAGAGGGAGTGCTGCTTTGCTCACACTTCAGGCTTGATTCCAAGTCCTTCTCCTGTGTCCATACTCAAGGTGCCGGCTCCACCTCCAAAGCCGTAGCCTTTTGGCCCATATTTCTTGCCATAGCATGATTTGCAGTAGATCTCATCCACATGAACAGCCACTGTTGTGCTGTCCAAGTTCTTCTTGCAGACCACTTGCAACAAAGAAAAGAGGGGAAAAAATTAGAAATGCAAATACACATCTAATATTTCTTTTTCTGTGGTTCACTGCATCAGCAGGGGACCAAACAAATTAAACTCTCAAAAACTGATTTTTCACATTTTTTCACAGATGTTTAGCTGTGACATTACCACAAACTATGCGAGACATTTTAGAGAGGAAAATGGCAAAACCCACCAGTGCTTAGCCGGCTTAGATAAATACTTGTCTGAGCCGGAGGAGGAGTATGTGTACCTTCCTTGGCCATATAAGGAAAACCAAGCCTTTGTCACGTTTCCACTGAATCCAAATAAGGACAGAGACGTCCAAAAGAAAACCTGCAGATGCTCACTCTCTTACTCTGATGCCAAATACTCTGCATTCCACCCTGGCATTTCTTATGATTTCTGAAATGTTTACACATTGTGACAGGGAGTCAGAAGACACATCAAGCAGATTACCTGAGAACTTAAATACTTACTGCACAGAAAACAAGATTTATGCCAGCTCTTCCCCTCACACTGCACTTCCTCAGCAAAGTAGACGGTTTTCTGGCAGCAGCCACACTTGTTTCCTCCTCCGAAAGGCATTCTGTAAGCATACAGAGGAGCCTGCTGTGTACTTTTTATATTCACTGTATATATAACGCCTCTGCTCTGGACTGCAGATGAATGTTACTCAGAAGACAGTGGCCATCTCCAACACGTAATGCAAGATGCAACAATACCTATAAAAGGAGAGGCACCAGTTTGCTGTGATGCAATGCTCTTTCTTAGGAAGTGGAGGAAGTACGCACATTCTTTACTCAAGTAGGAGCGCAAATACTTGTGTTAAAAAAATACTGACAAATGTAAAACTCATTCAGCTTCCTTTCTCAAGTAAAAGTAAAAAGAACAGACACTGAAATGTACTCAAAAGTGTAGAAGAATACAATATCCCTCTATTTGTACTGACTGATTCTCTGCCAAGCCAACTGAACCTCATGTCATATTAATATAATTCAAAGTTTATTAGATGTAAACTAGAGATGCACATATTGGATTTTTTGCCGATATCCGATATACTGATATTTTACAACTCATTTAGCCAATAATCGATACTGTTACCGATATATGTGTATATTTTTCCCCATACCTAATTACAGACATCATCAAGTCTTCTCTGTAGTGGAATTTACATACAGTATTATCATGCACACTCTTAATCATGTTAGCCCGCCGGCAAATGCAGGCATAAATTACAAACCTTAAAACTGTGTAATATTCATTCCTTGTGCAAAAGAAGAAAAATTCTTGAACTTAACGTTATGTAAAAGATGTCATATTTGTTTATGACAGTAGCTTTTAAACAAAACAAGTAAGATACATCCTACTTAAACTGGATGATGCTCTCCCTGAGACAAACATAACAAAACCCACAACCAGGGCAAATTTGGCCTGTTTCACAAGTGATAAAGTAAGTAAACTTAATGTCTGTCCACAGGAGACATGTGCAACATGGAGTCAACTCGGGTGTTGATCAAGGAAGCAACAGCCTGTTATTTTATTGGTTATTGTATCGGAGGATTGAAGCGTGCTGGCTGATATCTGATAATGTCCCGATAATATCGCGCATCCATAATGTAAACCATTAAAATTTCAAATAAAACTAATAACAATAATGAAAATAATGAACATTAACTTGTCTCTGATGTGCAAATCAGCATTTAATGTCAACAGAAGTCGAAATGAAGCGTTAAGCTCAGTCGTTGTCGTGTTGACTTGTTTACTTTCATCCATGTGGCTGTTATCTCTTCCTGTCTGTCACAGCATCGCAGTCACAACACGCTCCTTTTCTGTGGCCGAGTCTCCCTCTCTTGTCTGTTTCCTCTTGATACAAACTTTTCGTAGTTTATCATGTTACATCTGACTTCCCTGCACTGATGGATATACTAAGGATTCGTCTACATATGTATTATTGTCCCCATTGCACTTGTTTTGTGTCTATAAATGTCCCATTGGTTTATGTTTAAATCATTCTGGATGTTGGGAAGTCGGTGCGCAATGACGCAAAATAAAAATGATAGATGATTACCCATCCTCAAATGCATTCGAAAAATAACAAGCTTGTTTCGAAAATGCAAGATGTAGGAGGTAAAGATACTTGTGTTTTACTTGTGTTGCTCAGGCAGCACCAACCACCTCATACACATGAACTAAGTTTAGGACAAACTCTGCATGTACACAGCAGCAATTTTTTTTATGGCTACGACTTCAAGTAATGATGTAATCCTGACAGAAACAGCCATCGGGTTGCTTTGGATAAACAGGAAATTCCCCGCATTTCATTTTCTAATCACACGTTAACTGTCGTTACCTCACACAGCCCAACAAGCTGAGTTACTCAAACAGTCTTTAAGAAAATAATAAATGTTTTCGGAAACTTTCAGCGTAGTCTCTGGGCTGACTTAAGGTGTTTCCATGATGGCAGCTTTGCAAGGTTGTTCCTTATCTGCACTTCTGCTGATGCTCAGAAAAAATGGCGAAAGAATTAACCCTTCTATCTGAGACAAAAAGGGGAACTGTCCAACTTTTAAGTTAAGACTCTTCAGTGTGTCTGAATGAGCACCGGTTTATTGTCATTTGAGTTAAACTTACTTTGTCTCTAAATCTCACATCAAAAAGTTTAACAAAACATGTTGCTTTTGTTTATTTTTATCCTTGATTTGACCAATTTGCCCTTAGTAAAAATATATATGTATATATTATTAAACTTCCTCTTCAGATGAACTCTTCTAATGCTAAAATTAATGAAACCTTATACATTTATATACCAAGTTGCTGCTCTAACATTAATTTGAGAGTCTGTAATGTCTCCTGTATCCTTACAACTTAAACACACCTACCTACACTAACGTGACAGGCTGATCCTCTCTGCAGGATTCAGAAATGACTGAGTTGAGAAGAGACACTGGTCTGATAAAAGAAACAGAGGGAGGCTGAGTTGACACCAGAATGAACTGAGTGATGAGTCAGGACAGAGACAAAAAGAGGGAGAGAGAAACAGGGAGGAGAAGAAGGAGGAAGATAGTGAGCAAAATAATTGATGGACGGGGAGGGTGGGAAACTAAAAGTGAGAGATGTATCAAGAACTGTCTTACTTGGTGAAATCACAGAATCCTCTTAGAAAGCATTTAGCATTAAATGAAAAAAGTCACAGACGGATGATAACTTTTCATGTTTCTGAAGAAGCCCACACTTCTGATGTTCAAAGTAACTCTGCTCACCGGTTCATTCAAATTAAAAGAGATTAACTGTTGGAGTTTTAAATGTTTAATGTTTACGCAAGAATCCCCATTAAGAGCACACAGGTGTGCTGCTAGTCTTTCTGAGGTCCTGAACATAAAAGTACAAGTAATATAAATATTACAAAATACATCCAGTAAATGTACAGTACAGTCAAGTACTGTCCAAGTTGAAAGAAAACTGAATAAACTCTTTGTACATCGCACAGAAAAACAGTGGCAGTATAAAGACGTATTAGACATTATTTTACATTACAAATACAGCTTTAAAGTAAAGCAGCAAGACATCAGCAAATGTATTGTTGGATCTTGAAATTCTTTTCAATTCTTCAATTCTCTTTCAATTCTTGTTTCCTGTCACAGCAAGCAGCTGTTTCCTGTGAAAAGACTGAAAACCTCTCATTACACTGGTAATAAACAGAAGAAAGACAAAGCAAGCAGCTAGCTGCTAAACGCAGTAAAACCTTTAGCATCTGAAAAGCTGGAAACCAAAAATAGCAAAAAGAAGACTGAATATTTGACTTGTGTACATCTGATGGCTAGAAATACAACTCCAAATGAGTACAAAAGATTCCCTATGCCTGCTTGTTGTTTAAATAAGCAGACAGAGGAAAGCTTCCAATTTTTACCAAAAAAGAAAAGAAAACAAGTTTGGTTCTACCTAGATTTGATTTACAAATCCTTTGCAGCTACAAGCCACAGATATCGACAGACACCTTTGTCTGGAGCCTTCTTCAACTCTAGCTTATAAAAGGGATTTTTATTTTTTCATCATCTGTCTGGTCTTAAATAAGCAGCACATCTGATCAGCTGGATTGATGTCAGATGACTGACATGGCAAGTCACAAGAATCCCACTGCTTGGCAAGAAAAATTTGCATGGTTGCCTTTCACTTCATTTTTACATAATTGTCTTGTTGCATTGTCCTTAAAAAATGGCCCTAACCCTGAACTGGGGGAATTACGAAGAGTAAATACTACAGGTCCTAAACTGCAGTAAACACATCACTGTCCTTTCAAATGGTTGAATGGATTCAAAATGGTTTTAAATGTAGATTGTATGTATGTATAGAATAAGGGTATAAGACAATATTGACACATAGTGATATTGCAATGTTTTGGATTATTGTATCAAATCTAAAAAACACTGTATAGATTTTAAGTAATAGTTTTCATGCAAAGACTTGTGGCAGTGGTTCATTTATTATTTTTAAACCCCGATGGCACAAAATTATTGCTCTGATATTCCAATATTACAAAAAAAAAAATTCTTGGATTTTACTGTGGTATGTCTTTATACAGACAGTTTTTAAAAAATAAGATTGGAAAAAAACTGCAATATATTGCCTTGCTTACGGTACTGCATGATATTGCAATATATCGTACTGTAACTCCTGTATCATGAGACGTATCATATCGTATTGCCAGATTCTTGCCAACAGACAGCCCCAGAATTCAAACATGTTTTGTTACTGATTAATCTGCTGTCAACCTTTTTCTTTCATTACAACTTTTACGTCAGTATTCTTGCTCTTAGCTACATCTGACATTTTCTGTGACATTTTCTGACAGCTCCTGCAGTCTGTTTGTCTCTGGGGTCATACACAAATTCTCATGAAACACTCAATGGCTTTGTCTGCTGGCACTGCTAATGCTTCTGTGTCTCTGGACACCATTAACAGAGGAGAGCGAGTGATAAGCTGCAGTCATATCCAGAGCAGCATCCTGTAAATCTGTACGATCATAGAGGCGGAAATGCTGTGGCTGTTGCCTTACAAGGTGTTACTGCAGAAAGCCTGGTCGTTCTTGTTGCTCTCAGGATTACTCACTGTCTCTGAGACCTTCTGGATGGGTTTAAGTCATCTGTGTGACTCAGGGGGCAATGGGTCAACCACACGTTTCTCTCTAAGAATGTTAGCTTGGCTCAATTAGCCAGAATTAGCAAACAAACATCAATAACAGAAGGAAACCAAAGCTATATAATATACCTGAAAATTATAGTTTTTTTTCTTGGGCTAATTGTACCATGCTAACAACAGTGTATTACTATATTATATCTTGACCTAACAATACATCTTTTGCTTGGATAGTTTGCATGGACATCCCTGGATAAGTGAAATAAAATTTTTTGTTTGATTTGTTTATCTTTCAGAACCGATGTTTTGGTTTATTAGGCACAAATGGATGTTTTTTTTTTTTTTCTTAAGCAACAAAGAAACACTTAATCCTTCAGAACATTTTGACATCACCATTTTGGAAGGTGCATGGACAGCACCAGACAGCCAAAAATCTTTTTACCTGGGCCTTATATATATATTTATATGTATCTCTTACATTTTAAAAAACTTTGTCCAAACATTGGTGCGTTAACAGTAAACAATTTTCTTATCAAGCGACTGCCTTAAAAAATGTAAATATCAGCACATATTGGAAAACTTATACTAGGGTTGGACCAGTTTAAAAATTTCTAGACCAGTATACCATACTTTCACCACTAGGTGTTGCACTTCATCGAGCCAGCAGCGCTCCTGATGTTAACGTAAAGAGAGCTCTTACATGAGAGTGGCACCTCAACACTGTCGCGACAGCCAATCAGTGTGGAGATTCTCCTGATGTCACTGACATCCTGACATCACGAACTTTGCTTGACATCACCAAAATATGTTGATGTAAGCTTTCAGTTTGACAGGATCTTACATAATGACAAATGCCAGTTGATTTGCATAAAATTAAACTGGATTAAGCCTGTACACCTGACCGGACCGGTAAAACCACAAACTGACCCAAGCGTAATGTGCGCCAATATTGATACATCTGCGATAGGGCGATATTTCAGTCCCGCCCTACTTTTTACCCCAACAGTAGTTTGGTATTTTTTGATTTATGTGCATGTGAACATGCAACATACCTAACAACTACTATTTACACTACTACACCATGGGAATTGCTGGTATTTTGTTATTGATCTTGTCCACTGTGACATTCAACAATTGAGCAGATAAAGCTTCTCTGTCTCTCGCTGTATTGGAGCACGCCATACATTTGACCTTTAGATGGATGCATAGCCAGTGTAACTATGAAGTCACCCTGCTTTGGCCAAAATAATACTTCATGCTACAATCAACTGTACTTTCATTTTGGAGCATTTACTCCATTTTTTGCTTCATCATTCAGTGAAAAGCCTGAATGCTTGCCCCTCCAGCATGGCTCCCATATCTCTCTACAAAAGAGGAGACACAGGAAAGGTGAAACTGATAGGAAGACTGAAGTCGATACAGGAGGGGAGTAAAAGCCAGCAGAGTGATGCTGCTTGGTCTGCCTTCCTCCCTCTCTCCGAGCCCTCTAGGCTCTTCACCATCATAGGAAGAGACAATGATGAACTCAAGAAGCCTATTTATAGCCGGCGATTGGCAAACACTAGCCCTCTGTCTCTGCTCTGTGGACATCCGCCTTGGCTAGTTGTGTAGTATGTGCACATGTGATTATGTTCATGACAGAGAGGAGGGGAGGAAAAAAGAGGAGTGGAGTGACAGAGACTCAATGGATTTAATCCAGAGGAAGAGGAGAGGATAAGAGGCAAAGCAAGATAAGAGGCAGGGACGAGGCTGGGCTCTGGTCCATCCATCAGTGTACACACTGAAGGAGTGTTGACTGTTATTGGAGTCTCATGGAGGAATTCAGCACAGTGTCTTTTTGGCATTTGACCTGACTTGGAGCCAGGACTCCTCCCCTGGTAATGGTCTTCTTCTTGGCAGCATTTTTCACAGAAGCTTTGCCAAGTTGTCAGGTGAGGAAGAGCTGGAGGGGGTGAGTTGACTTCATGCTGAGGATGTGTTTGCATAGCAACTAGCAGTTACTGGGTTAGAATATTTGGCTTCATGCACAACGGTGTTCAGTGTCAAATCTGGGGCTGATTTCCATGTTTTTATGTTATTAAAAAAAAAAAAAGATGTAGCCTCATTTTGCAATTCGTAAGTGCATGTTTTGTGTGTGTGTGTGTGTGTTTAATTGAACTGATGAGTTAATTAAATAAAGTGAATGTTTTTTAGGATAATCTTCAAATCTCTTTTTTTGTTTGTTTGTTTTTTTAAAGCAAAAGTGGCAAACATTTACAGGTTCAAGCTTTACACATAAAAATATCTACTTGATGCCTTGATCTTCTATGTCATGTTGGAGCACTAGAGATTGGTCTTGGTCTCGAGACTGGTCTCAAGACCACTTTTTGAAGGTCTCGTCTCAGAATCAAATGGATTTTGACTCGGTCTTGTCTCAGTCTTGTACATAGCGGACTCGGGATTTTCAAAGAAGACCAGTCAAGACCACAACAGATTTATTTGGTAACGTTAAGACTGTGATTGGATATAAAACTTTCCTCTTCAAATGCAGCTGGTAATGTACCTCATTTGCAGTTTGATTTTGTGATTTGTCTCAGTTTGGCTGCCTTAATCACAGAGATTTCATAAGCAAAACAACATACAAGAGAAAACACTCGGCAGAGTGCAGGCTTTGCCAGGCAGTGCTTGCTGAGACGGCTGGGAAAATATTAAACTTCTATCACCACCTTGAAATCAGGGGCTTTTTTTTTTTTTTGTGAAGGTCTTGGTCTTGACTTGGTCTTGGCACATTCTGGTCTTTGTTAGTGTGGTCTTGACTGCAACCACTTCTATGATCAACTATATTTATGGGTTTTAGGATTTCCGATTGGACAAAACAAGAAACCTGGGTTTTAAAAACTTGTGATTGGGCACAAGTCATTGATGCAAGAAAATAATAAGCAGATTAATTGACAATTAAAAATAGTTGTTAGTTGCAGGCCTAGTTTCGATTGTATGTTGAAAAGTGCAATGAGTGACCACATGATGTACTTTTTAAATAATAAGCAATAAACAATGACCTAAATCCCACTCATTAAAGTCAATGCCTTTTTTCTCCTCAGTGTTCAGGGACATCAGTAATTGAGCTAATCCATCTAAATTTAACTTTTTAGCAATAAATCTCTTGTCTAAGTCTGTGTGATAAAACAAAAGCAAGCTGTTGTCGCCAAAGTAGCCAAAAATGTCTGTAACAATTTATATATTGTCCTTTAACGTGAATTAATGTGTGAGAATATAGCCTCCATTCATCAGATAATCTTAATTAGACATACTTCAGGGAGGAAATGAGATAACTTTGTTAAGGGCAGAGGGAGACTCTGCCTGATTCAACAAGCATCTTTTTGATGTTTCACTGACTTCAGCATGCTCTCTGCTGACTCCTGCTCCACCGTGGCCACAATGAGAGGTGAAGAGATGCAGTTTCATGAGTTCGTCAGCAGAGGTCACATACAGGCAGAGATTAAGTTTGAGTGATGCAGAGACACACCCTGGTTGCTCTCTCGCTGGCTGCCTCTCTGCTGTCTTTTGGCGTGTTCTACGTGCTGATGCAGGAGGTGACAAGCTTTATTAACTGATGCAGAATGTGCACGCATCTGAGTGTGAAGTGCACAGTTAATAAGCTGTGAGAGTAGGGTGAGGTTTGAAGGACTTTGCTATCAGTTCAGCTCACTTGGCTGTTTGAACCTGCCTGTGAACCCACTGATTCTTTATCTCTGCATTTTTTAATTAAGCTGCGATTACGTTCAGCCCTGCACGAGCAATCTAATAGAGTAGATAGCAAAATGTAACTCTCAAGGTCAGACAGCATATGTGTACAGTATGAGTGCATGTGCAGATTGCTTACACATTTCTGAATATTTCCATGTCCAGACAGTACACATCTTTGACTGTAATCCTCACTTATCTCCTCTCTGTGACTCAACACAGAGGATGTCGGGCTCTAATTTCCAAACTGCCTCAGCCTGTAATCTCTCCTCATGAACTTAAGTCATCATGCAGAGAGATTTGACTCCAAGGAGAGGCTGTTTGCTCAGATATGACAGAGGGAATATAATATAAGCCACCATCACGCCACCCATTGCTTTGTATCTTCACACCAGCATGCGTGTTGTTTCATTGCTCTCGGCACACACTAAATTTGGTCATGATCCAGCAAATGTCCTCGGCCTGCACATTCTGCACTGTGAGTTGATTGTGTGAGTCACTTTGCGATGGGGGGTTGTCTTAGTCACAGTTTGTAATCCCCATCTCAAAGATTATATGAGAAAGTGTGTCTGTGTGAGAGAGCCCATGCTGTCACCATGTCTTTGGTCCTGTCATTCTTTTCTCCTGAGCTGACACCTGATTCGGCTTCGTTTGGCCCAGATACCCACTGCGAGAGCCTGTGCCCTGCAGGCGGCCAACGAAAAACATGCAGTGACAATTCAAATCAGTCCAGTTCACTGGCTCCGGCTATGACTCAGGACATGAACGCGAGGGGGAAAAGATGCATACGCAACTCGCCAAGCTGAACTGTCACAGATTAAAAAAGTGAGGGAGACGAGGCAGTGCAGAGCATTAGGCAGTTTTATGTGGGTTTCACCAGGTACATGGCCCAGTTTTAGCTCAGCACTTTTGTTCAGAGAGACTGGGACCGGAGCAGCGCCAGGTCCATTTGCAAGTCAGAGACAGAGCGCCTGCCGGCTAAGTAGTCTGATCCACAGGCACCAACAGCAGCAGAGGATCTGTCAGGAGTATTATTATGCAAGCAGGAAGGGAGCAGTACCACTTTGATCCAGACATCGGACGGAGACTGGAATGCTGCGGTCCTCAGTGCTGTTTGAGCTGGAGGCTGTTTGCTGTCCCGTCTGGGAATTTGCATATTGAACAGTGTTCTGTACTAGCACAGGGCTTGGAGCTGCCACTCTGCACGGTTGGTGCATGAGATGGACGGACTGATGGACACCTGAAAATGATGGTCATCACTCAGCTGGGCACTGTCATCACCAAGGGTTCCCAGCTTCCCTCGCTTTTGCAATTGCATCGTTAAGTTTTGCCAACCTAATTTTCGGTAAGTTTAAGTTTCTTGTTGAATGTGGAGGATGAAGAATGTCTGTAAGAGTATAAAATATTAAAATTTGACTAACAACTGGAACAGCTGCATGGTTTGATTTTCTTTAATTAAAACTGATTTCAAAATCACTTTATTGATCTCAACTTTCCATTCTGCCAAATGACCTTGTTGTGGAGAAACAAGTGCACCACTACAAATTGAAACACTGCAGGGTTTGTTGAGCATGTGAGCTGTTGGCAGTAGTATCCCACAGTTGGTGGAGATATTCTCATCATGTGTACGACTGGAGGCATGCAGGAGGGCCTGAGGGAAACGGGACACATTCAGGCTACTAATTCCTGGAAAGACTTTGAGGTCCCGTGCTGGACTTTTGTTGTAATGCCTGAGTCGGAGTCATGTGCTCAGTAATTGTCTGCGATGTACTGCTGACTCATACCAGTGTGTGCTACAGGCTACCACTGCATCGAGCTTACACTACTCATCTCCTTGGTTTACATCGAGACTGTGGTCATTCATGCAGTGCTGTTTGATGTCCTCATCAAAGAGTGAATCAACATGAGCTGTTCTTTTCAGTGTCAGAAGCGATTTCTGATGAACAGCTTTGCTCTTAAACGTTTTGGGATAAACAAACATAGGATATGATCCACAAACTTATGTACACACAGGAGGTGGTTATATTTAGATATTTTTCGATACTTCTTGAAATGCACTCCCCACTTCGGGGATTTTTCTGCAAACCTTTCTGTCTTGCCTGCACTATTAATATTTTCATATTAAAAATTGATCATTTGGCAAATAT
>JAPZDX010000012.1:7299536-7316225 GCA_029783625.1 Naso annulatus | reverse complement strand
AACATAATTTTTGTAAGGTTTTTTTTTTTTTTTTGGCTAATATAGTTAAACAGGTGAACAATATGATCAGGAATGTGAACTAAAAGGATCAAAAAGACATTTTTCATTTCAGGTGGACTTAAAAAATTCTCCTTCTGACCTCCGAATATTATTTAAAATTAATCAATATCAGAAAGCAAAAAAATCACCCATTGGTTAATGTGCTTAGAGCTCTTAAAATCAAGATGGAGACCTCAAACTGCCCTCACTGTGTGTGTCCAGCTGGGCACCTTTGTTGCATCTGATTCCTTCTTCCCTTACTCCTCTTGGTTCCTTTAATCTCTTTACAATCAGCCATCCAGTCGGCATAAAATCACTTCAAACACACATTAAAAAACAAGTACCTACAGCTTAAACATATGCAACTTGTGAAGAGGGTCATGCAAACATTTTAAAAGGTCACAAGCCAAAGTTGGGAACCACTGCTGTAAACCTACTAATCAGCTGTATCGATGCTCAAGGATAAACAGGTTTCTTATCTGAAGGTTATTATCCAGGGTCTTTAAGTCAAAGGGAGGCAGTCCGTGAGGTTTAATCACTATGTTGGCTTATAACTGAATTCACATTCGTCCTCTAGAAGTACTTCCTCCCTCTGCAATGTCGTTATGCCCGGAGGAGTTTCTGAATTCTTGAGAAAAAAAAACAACTTTTTCCCTCAGTTCACAGAGTTCAACCAGTTATTTATGCAAAACCCTGTTTTTCCATTTGTATTATATTGCATCCTGTGACACCCAAGCTTTAATATGGCTGGATGTTGACACTGGACTGTGTTCAGCGTGGCAGTTGTTCTCACCAGAGCTGCTGCCAAGTCACAACGAAAGCCTCATAGTGTATGTAGCACCTGTTATGTGCATCAGGATTTCCTGAGGTACTTCTCCTCTCTCTTTATGTGGGAAAACACAGACTTCTGGCGGGGAGCACTTGTCTCAAATCACACAGCGACTTTAGCGCTGTAAATGTTTTTGTTTCTCCGGTGTGCCATTGTGTTTATATTTATGTTATTTCTCTCAGCGCTGAGTTAAATATTAAAAAGTTGAATGCTGTTTGTTCAGATGCTTGCAACATTGTTTCTTAGACAAACACACAAACACTGCATTTGCTTTGTCAGTGTTTCATTATTTTAAAAACTCTGAATTCTCCGCCAAGGGAAAACTATTCACCATTAGCAGATACAACCGCAACAATTCAGTCAATCAGTTCTAATTACAGAGAGATTTACAGAATTAACGGCCTGCTGTAAAAAGGAGATATTGATTTAAGTAAACAGGCACCAGCGCCTCCGGGGTGCAGCTGTGATTACAAAACAGAATTAATACTTAAACATGTATGTCATGAGTTCACATGGAGAGATGGCTCCATCATTATAGAATTATTCAAAGTTAAAAGCTGCTGTTACTCACTATTGGAGAAAGGACAAGTTCTGTCTCACCTCAAAACAACAAATTGGTTCACACCCATCACACATCAAACACACTGATCTTTTCAGCTAATCGAACAATGTATTTAAAATTAAACTAGACTGAGTCTACAGTCATGTTGGCAGCTCCGTGACACTAACACAAGTGTCACAAACACCATGAAACCTCCAGAAACTTTAGAATTATGTGCAGTTGTCTCAGAACCTTGTTCTGCTTGTCCCAGAAATTAATTTAAACCTAAGTTTTCATCAGTAGCGGCCTAATTAAACCTTAAATTATCCACTGATCCTTTCAGGTCATATTCAATAGTTCACTTCCTCGGTGCGCACCAGATGTGAGTTGGATTGTTTCATTCTTCAGCTGGTTCATTTCGCGTTCACAAAGGCAAATCTCAAATGGACCATAAATTGTAAACAAGTCATGTGCATGGAAATGCAGCTCAATTAATAATCAGACAGCTGGGCTGATAAAAAGGTAAATTCTTTGCAGTTTCTACTGTAGCCTGCAGCACACCATGGAGCACCGGCAGGCTATTTTCATGCTGGTCTTGATCTGGAGTCATATCAGCGGACTCTAGTTGACGACACATATGATCATGTGGTCAGACAACGTGCACTAACATTAAATAATTTATTAATAACAGGCTGTGTGCGTTTCATGAAAGACATTCTGCAGAAGGAGAAAAAACCACAGAAGACGACCGATGAGATCTGGTTAAGTGCTAATTAAAGAGTTTCCAGAGTGCACCCATAACACATGCATGCATCATTAGCCTACATGAGTACTTTTTCAAAAAAAAAAAAAAGACAGATCTTTTACCCTCTATATCTGTTACCAAAACAACAACAACAAACAAACAAACAAACAAACAAAAAAACCCTGAAAGGATGCTTTACTACCTTTCCATGTTTAT
Source organism: Naso annulatus (assembly GCA_029783625.1). Lineage (NCBI taxonomy): Eukaryota > Metazoa > Chordata > Actinopteri > Acanthuriformes > Acanthuridae > Naso > Naso annulatus. The sequence continues at coordinate 7,313,855 of JAPZDX010000012.1, read as the reverse complement.
TCTTTACCATAAATTTAATGTAACCGGTGGAAAAAAAAGAAAAAATCATTTCATTCCATGTGTCACACAAATGCATCTTTTTAGGCGGAATGTTTTCTTGCATGTTGTTTAATCCGCGAGTTAATGCCGTGAATTAATCTGTCCACTTTAAAAGCCAATATGATACCTTGAAGAGGATTTATTTGTCACACTGATATCGTGCACATACAAAAAAAAGTCTGAACTACAACCAGAATTCATTTGTTTTTGCCTTTCTTGCATGATGACATACACCTTAGTTACAACTGGATCTTCAAAACAAGCAAACACACATGAATTTCTATGTGTATAAAAAAAAAATTACCTGGAGAAAAACGTAGCAGACAGCTGTTTCTGTGCACTCCAGCAGCACTATACACATCTTGTTTTTGAATAAATGAAGGATTTTAGAATCAATGAATGCATGTCACATAGCTGGATGGTATGGATGGCGTTGACACCAGTGGTGAATTGCTCCAGAGTTCACTTGCAAGTGACCCAAGACCACCTTTTTCAAGAAGACCAGAGTCTGGTTGTTTGGTTTGCACAGGAGGTCTTGGACTGCGTTCAGACCAACCCAAACGAACCACGCCAGGGTTAAACGCTCCAGGGTTCGGTTCAGCCACAACGAGGCTGGTGTGAACACCACCTTAAAAGACTTTTTTGCTTTGAGCTAAATGCTAACACAGCTAAGATAACAGCTTTATGTTAAAAACATTTTTCATTTGTAGCCTGAATTACCTTATAACAAGTGATTTTGTCGAACATGTGTGATATATTTGTCGCTCCTGATCACATGCAGATATATTTGCTCTGGGCTGTTTAAGAAACCCTCTAACTGCCTTCTTAATTATCATAATGACTTTGAGGGACTGGAGAGTCCAGCCAGCCTCCTCAGGGAGAGATGAGACCAGAGACTGAGTGGTCTTCAGCTGAGGGTGGACAGATGCAGGACTGATAGTTTGAGTGGTTTGATGGGAGGATCGGCTTTCACCTCCTGTCTGGGAGTTCCTCTCGTCCCTGCTGGTCGGGCCTGAGGGATGCTTAAATTTTGTTTTTGAGCATAGAGGCAAGAAATGTGTCTTTGTAAGCTGTCATCCAGCTTCAACTACAAGTTGGCTAAAATGAAAAATGGGTTTGTTCCATTCAGTAGAAACATCTGCAAAAAAAAAAAAAAAAGAAAAAGAAAAAAAAACCTAGGATCTTTTGTGAGAATCTTACTTTAAAGTGACTAAAGTTTCAGAAGAGGGAGACTCACTGCTTCAGGATTAATCCAAAACCACAAATTAATCACGGTGGCAGATGTTTAAACAAGATAGCTTTTCCTTTGCTATCATTCTCAGCAGCTTTTAGGTGACCATGAATAGACTTTTGATCAGCACATGAAAGGAATTTTGTGAGAAAACCTTCATAACCCTTCAGGCCGGTCTTCGACCCTCAGGCTGCCTGCATTCCAGCAAACACAATGATTCTATTAGATCCGTTCATGGACTTTGTATAATTACCACATGACTTCATAAACACTATTTTAACATGTTCTCCAAACAACATGCCTTCACCACATGTGACTGTGTGCGTATTTACATTGATGTTATCTGTGGTTTTCCCCTCTGAGCACATGTGGAAGCCTCCAACACATTCTTGAATCCATTACTTTATAGCGGCTGCACAGACCCTAAAATGAGGACACGTGCTGTCCAGGGAACAGACAGCTGTGTAACTGTCCTGTCATTATGTGCGCACACATGCGTATACACACACACACACAGACACACACAAACACACACTATTACTCAGATGGCTAGTTGGAGAGTAAGAATCAGATGCAGATGTGAAAGAGACCAACTGAAAGCTGCAGCTCCACCCTCCTCTCTCCTGAAACATATTGGTCACTGACAGCTTCTGCATTTATATTTAAAGGTCCAGCCTGTAGGATTTAAGCGCACCTATGTATTGGGGCTACCAATGTTTGTGAGAAAGGAAATGACAATCTGTTGAATAACTGGCATCTGTCAATGAAAAGAACAAAAATCCCACCAAAGTCTGCAGGATTCATCCACTGGGGATCTGGAATATCTGTGCAAACTGTCCTCTCTGAGTTCTTTTTTTGTGTAAGGCTTTGTTCAGACTGCAGGCAAATGTGTTTTGTGTATAAATTGAGTGTCTGCACTGTCATTTGCAAGTGATCAGATCAGGATTTGTTGTATCCAGACATCATCGCTCTGCACAAATCTGTCTGCATGGGTTACTGTGGTAAGGACGTAGGCGTCAGTACATGTGCTTGTGAAGTAGCTTTACATCATGGAAGTACGACAAATGGATAAATGGAGTTACATCTCACTATCCATATATTTGGTGCTGTCAAGTTGCGGCGCTGAGTTCTGTCACGCCAGACAGACTCAGCTAAGGGACAGACTGATGAACATTGCGATGTTCTGTGCTGCAGTCGTGGCAAGCTTCACTGTGCAGCAAGAGGTTTGGCACTGTTCGCAAAGCAATGACTGGTGGGAGCGTGTTTTCCTTGAGACATCTGATGATTATCGGTGGTGTGCAAATTTTATAATGTGCCTTCAGACATTTGTCAGGCTCTGTGGCCATCCAGCTTCCCTTCTTGTCCATCAAGACACTCCAATCAGATGAACAGTATCAGTGCAGTGGCACAAATGGCACTCTAATATTAAGCAGAGCGTCCGGACTGAGAAAGCATCTGTAGAAATCCTATTAAAATGGTATTCCAACCAGCTTGTCATGCTGTTTGGATCTTATATACAAAATCATGTTGCTTTTTTTGCTGTTCAGACTTAATATAATCAATCTGGATCCAATATGGATATGCCAAAAATCCACTTTGGGGTGGCAGTCTGAACAAGGCCTACTTGAAATATTTTGGTATGAACCAAAGTGTTGGACTGAACAACTAACTCATACTGATGCTTAGCCTGGTTAAAACCATCCTGATGAAGCGAGCTCAACATTTCTGTTTCACGTTACGCATCGGTCTGGACTTGAGCCGCTGAAAACCATTTCAGTGGGTGGGAGCTGAGAGGGAGTTCAGACCTTGAGTGACAGCTGAGCACCAGCTGGCAGCGTCCTTGTTGTATGTCTGAAGCGTTGTGAAAGCCGACCTGCATAACTGTGAACCTCTTGTATCTGATCCTCAGCTAGCGCAACGAGTGGTGAAACAACAATTAGAGATCGGATTTGTGCCAGGGAACATCTTCTTCGTCACTTACAGAGCAAGTTAATAAATCCAGTTGGAAGAACGGCAAAAACATGTTTTCCTCTGAAAAACTTTGTTATCATACTCTTGTCCTTGTTTAATTGTTGTTATTGAGTTTATTTCTGCAAGAACTGAATTATTGTCATCTTGACTCTGCTAACATGAATGTTAGCACTCGTTGCTTTGGGCTGTTACCGTTAGCAGGCCGTGGCCTATTTTTTTACGTTGACGCAGTACGTGATTGGTTGGTTACATTGTCAACTACAGGACAAGAGTATCCGCATCTATTCTGTTTTGTGTTTTTTTTTAATTGTTTTCAGCAGCTGGAAGTCCAGACTGATCCGCAGAGCGAAACATAAACGTTGAGTTCACATAATCAGGATGGTTTCAGCTAACTGATGCTGCCATCACAAGAACCTCTAACTCTAAAGAGGAGGTCTTGATTTTGTTTCTGTCTGATGCAAACATTATGTAAGGATAACTTTTTCAAACATCTAAGGCTTGCAGAAAATTGTGTATGGCAGATTTGTTATCCTATGACTCCTTGAGGAATTCCCACTCCCCAAGACAAATGGGCTTTTCATTGCATCATGCGAGTAAAGGTCCCTGTCAATGATCAGGAGTCAGCAGGGAAGCCCTGGAACTCGTGATGAGGAGAAACAAGACTTGACATTGTTTCCAGAACCTAATTGCCAGACCAAACAACCTCACTGGCCCATGAGCCACCACAGGTGCCCTGAAACCCAAATAAAAAAAGCAGTGGAGTGTGCTACAAACCCATTATGAGGCTTAGAATAGTGGAGCATGTGCATTGTAGCTGACAGGTCAGTCATATCCAGGGGATTTGCACCATGTAGCACGCTTGTTTTCAGTCATGCTGTGCTGCGGAAAAGAGCAACCGTCTGGTCAGTCTTTCACTTAATGAAAATGGAAAGAATCTGTTCATCAGCATTGAATTTGCATTATTTAAAGGAGAAATTCTATTTGAAAAGCACATGATAACGTGATGGCTGTGCAATTGTGGTTAAAAGAAAATGTAAATGCTTCTTGGGCAGCTGTGTTTGTGCACAGCAGCGAGGTCTGCTGCAGATGTCATGCAGGCGATGAGAGAGGGCGGTTTCCATGGAGCAGCGCTGCATGCGGGCGCTGCGGAGCCTCGTCAATCCTCCTGAGAGACAGCAGTATGAAATATCTCAAAAAGATAATATTACTCATATGTCAACCAAAAAACCTTTAAAACAATATGACTGTATTTTCAATTAAGCAGAGTCACGTGAGTGTGTGTGTGTGTGTGTGTGGGTGGGTGCATATGTCTTGAAGATATTTCAAAAGTGTGGTTTTGGGTGTGTTTCTTGCTTACACTGGCACATCTTGTCGCTCGCTCAGTCTGCTGAAGTGAAGTCACCCATTTGGCTGATACATTTTTTGGATTTTAAGCCAAGTTCTCTCCTTTTTTGTGCTATGGACAAAAACCGCCCAGACACTTTTGTTAGTTCAATAGTTTTCACTGACATCACTTTATTTACAACCTTTCCAAGTTATGACTCTGTTGTTCATATTGTGACAAGTATACAGTTGTTCATTTATAGCATGACCACCCACTGCTAGTTTTTAGCATGTGTTTTATCCAGCAGTAAATCTGGAATTGCTCCTTAGACAGGATCAAAAGATAATGTAGTTACTCCAGTTGTTGCATTGTGTGGTATTATGATAGTGGTAACAATATATGCTGTAGTCTGAGATTACATATCCAAATGTGTAACCAGTCACATTAAAAACACTGCCACTAACATCACAAATCATGCGTCATGTTGAGTGTATTGAACAGGGAACACTGGAGGTGAGGGAGGGGGAGGGGAAGAACAAAGGAGTCAGAGGAGATGGTGGGAAAACGTGGTGTGTGAGAGGAGAATGCTGCCTGATTTTAAAAGCCACAGACGATCGTTTCTCACCGCTTTCTTGCATTTCACATATTCTGCTGAGACGAAGCAAAGCATCTTTAGATGAAGGAAAAACGAGGAAAGGGGGAGGGAGGATGGGAGGGAGGACGGAGGCAAGGGAGAGGCAGCAGGACGCAGGGGGAGGAGGGAGCGTTGTTGCGTCTGCCGCCGCTGTCATTCCGCTGCTGCGCGGTTCAGCGGCAGGAGGGTGTGCTGAAGGGAGGAGTGTGGAAAAAACGGAGGAAAGGAGGACAGGAGGGAAGGAGAGAAAGGGAGTGCCTGGGCAGCACTGCAACAGCTGCAGCAGCCTGTCAGGACGAAAGAGGGAGAGAAGAAGACAGAGGGAAGAAAAAGGGCTGCAGGATTGCCTTAGAGGAAGCGTTTTTTATATCTCTTCTTGCTCAAGGAAAAGGGTTTGATACGGAATCCTGTTTTCTTCCTTGCTGATGCTCTTCTATATGGTCTCATGCAGGAGGCATGCTTGGAAATAGTGTGAAAGGCAGAGGAGATTTGAAGATGGAGAGGACTGATAGCACAAAGGCATACGGCCAGGCAGATGGCAAAGGAGTTGGTATGGCAGCAAAGAGGGCCAAGTCTGGAGTGCCCCAGAGCACACAGCGGGGTGAACTGAAGGTTTACCGTCCGGGTAGCACTGATGGCAGGCTACCAGTGCCCTCTAATCTACGCAAACAGAGGTCTATGACAAACCTGGCTGTACTCACTGATGCTGAGAAGAAGTTACACCTATATGAGCCTAAGTGGTGTGATGACATGGCCAAGCCTGGAGCAGGGCAGACCAAGATGGGCAAGCCAAAGACAGCAGGGGGTGGCAGCACTGCCGGAGGGGGTGCCCCTCTCTCTCGAAACCTATCCAAATCGGAACACTCGCTGTTCCAGGGCAAACCCAAGCCCTTCAGCCCTCTGGCTGCTCCGTCTGCTCTGAGCAAGCAGAGTCGCATTCCTCGTGGTCCTTACGCTGAGGTGAAGCCCTTGAGCAAGGCACCTGAGGATGGCAAGTCAGATGATGAGATCCTCTCCAGCAAGGCGAAGGCCAACGCTAAGAAACAGGGAGCTGGAGCTGGAGGGGAGTCCGGTTCCAAAGGCCAGGGGGAGGAAGGGGGAGACAAGCCCTTCCTGAAGGTGGACCCAGAACTGGTGGTGACAGTGCTGGGTGACCTGGAGCAGCTGCTCTTCAGCCAGATGTTAGGTAAGTACAGCAGAGCAGTCTTGATACTTCTTTTATCCCAGCATCTCTAGAGTATGTGTGGCCGCCATGTGCTACAAACCAAACGCCCTGCTTATGAATTCTCAGCAGCACGCCCCCTTTGAGACAGCCACCACGCAGCACCTGCTTGCTGCTGCAGACCCACATTTCCCCCCTGAACGGATTTTATGCCGCTGATTGATGGAGAAAAAATTAAAATATTCTTGTCTTGCTTGCTAAGCATGCTCATCCTTTCATTGATTCGCTGAATGCTGCATCAGTGTGATGTTTTGACACAGTAAATGTATTGTTAGAAGAATACCAAACCTCCAGTAATGCTCTATTGTTCTTATTCCTCCAGCATGTCACTCAGGTGTCTGAGGCTTGGTGCCATTGATTATGAAAAATAGGCTTCCTATTATAGCATTGCCGGCTGGTTGCATGAAAAAGCCTGAGGGGAAGAAGGTTATTACTAGCTGCCTGATCTCCTCTCCAAAGCCCTCGTTTGTTGCAACATGTGTCGATGCACTCGAGGCTCCACATACGCTCCCCAAAACAGAGATGGGAAAGAAGACATGCCATATTGAAGGCATGCCATTTTAGGCACACAGGCTCATATTTAGCCTCCTCCCAGCTCCATTCATCTGTGGAGCACTGACAGATGGTTTACACCCTGTGTACTACAATGGTGCAAATTGCAGAAAAAAATGGCTTTTTCTTTGGAGGTTTAGGTCAGGTTCATCGATTGGAAGGGCTTGACAAATTACCAGGATATTGATCATGGGATCCACATTATGATAGAGATGTCTATTTTCTGTGTCGTTTTAACTTTCTTTCCTAAATCATTCTTCCTTGTTTATTGGCAGGTGTAGTCTGTTTCAAAGTATGACCTGTAGTTCAAGGTGTCACAGCTTTGATGTGTTATGGTTCAAATCCAGAATTGCTGTTTTCCTGCAAAGTAATTTAACATCTTAGATTTTAGTTGCTTTGTTCAGACTTTAAATCTCTTTGCCATTTTAGTAATATTTTGTCCAAAAATATGTTTTATGTTTTGAAACTCCTACTGCAAAGTGGTTCCATTTTTGTTTGTGACCACATTTTTGATAGGTTTTCTAATTTTGAAAACTGGAACATGAGAGACACCAATTGCACTACTGCAATCATTATTTTTTTCTAAAAACCTTGACCATAATTGACAAATCTGGTTCAAGCATGTCACCAACAAGTATGTCATGCATTATTCAGTTATTTGTCATTCCATCGCTCCCATATCATCAGGAGAGGATGTTCTCTGTTGCATCTTAATGAACATATCTGTGTTGATTTAATCTGTTATTCATGCTTCGTTAGCCTATGTGGAAGGCTGTCACTCATGTTAGTCACACTTTAAGTCAACCACTAACTATAATTAACAACAAGGATATCCTGGATAGCATGGCATCATTGGATTGTAAACTCAGGAGTGAAAACAACCAAAATTTTTTGAAAGCTCTGCAGAATCCGGCACCACACCCATGTCTGCTTTGTCAACCTAATTGCATAAAATATGCTGCAGAATGCCTCTGGCTCACACATTGTTACTTCTGTGTAACTCATTGACCTGCATGACATTTAAAATTGAACATCGTTGTTTCTCACTGAGGGAGTTTATTATCTTAATGAATTTTTTATCGTCATTTAAAATGATAACCCCACGTGGGCGTTTCGCACCAGTCAAGTGCTTTGTGCTCTAAAAGAGAAAACAGCCACCAAAACATGTTGGAACATGTGATGGCAAAGGGTGACACAAAATTTTTGAATAGTCAGCGGGCTTCATTTATATAGCACTGTTGTTGTCTTGCTGGCATCTCAAAGGGCTTCACAACACAACCCGCATTTATCCATTGACAAACACTCATGGCTACAATGTACTGGTGAGACTATGCAGGATGCCACCTGCTCATCAAAGAAAACAACCCATTCACATAATGATGGCACAGCCAGTTTGGGTTTCAGTATCTCTGCATAGGACATTAGGGTTGGGAATCTCTAGGCACCTTTCTGATTCGATTCCATGACAATTCAGGGGCCTACAATTATGATGCGTCTTAATGTTATCTTAGTGTGACACCTTACATATATTATGGCTTTGTAGAAGCTGAAGTGCTTCCAAATGCTAGCTTTAATCCACTCGGTCCTGGTTGGATCTCGCGGTCAGCCATGTTTCTTTCTTGTGTTTTATCTGACCCCCGCAGACTGTGTGCGGGTATGGGTGCGCAGCACGCTGCTATTCCGTTTTGCGCCTTTTTCATTCTGTCTATTTTATGTTATATAAAATTTTGGTTATCAGTTTTTGGATACTTTTGAATGGAAGAATCCGTCCATGCCAATGCATCTAAGAATCGATTATTTTCCCCGCCACTAGTGGATATGCAGACTGGAGGAGCTGGGGATCAAACCACTAACTAATCAGTGGATGAACCTCTTTCCTCTTGAGCCACAACCCCCCAACCCTGATAACTGATTTAGACTGATCAACAAAATAGAGAAGAATAATATTAAATTGAAGTAATGTTAATGTTTATTATTCACTGCACCATTTTTTCTCTGTCCTCCTACTGTACTGTACAAGTACAGTGGGCATGCTTGTTACTGTAAATAGATCATTTTATTCAAAGTCTGCAGTACATTCAGAGCCAGCTCAAAGCTTTAATGCTGTGCTCCAATTCTGCAGCTTGTCTCATTATAAGTTCGCTGAAAGGATGCTTTTATTTCTGACCATAGAAGGTCTCTTTGTTTACCAAATATAACATCAAGAATAGAGAACGTAGTTCATGGGCTCATTTATTAAACTCCACATGTGAGTTTGTGCACCGTGGCTGTCATCCAATAGAGAACCATCACATATCGCTGTCTCATCAAGAGACAAGATCAAGTTTGCAGATGTCTAAAAAAATCAAAAACAAAAAAGAACTTTCATCCAGATCAAGATCAAATTGAATTACATGCTTTTTTGTGGATTGTTAATCTGACAAAGTACTGACATCTCTGTTTAACTCAAGTTTTCCTCCTTTCCACACACAGCAGCTGAGGTTGTACTTTCTGCTGCGAATAAATCAAAATAGACTTACCTCAGATAAGTTCCTTGACATTAGCTTTGAAGTGATGAATTCATTATTACAGATTCTAGGTCATTAGGACGCTGAATATACAGTATATTCACGAAAAAGTGAAGATAAGAGTTGTGCAGACAGCAGTACTCCTGAAAAAAACTCTCCCCTAGACAGCGAGCGGATGAGCAAACCTCATTTCATTGTAATTATATGTGATCAGTCATGCAACATCTCAAACATAAAAACGGCCCACAGCTATTTAAATCACAGAGGAGCAATGGGATAGATACGAGGTGGAAGCAATGATCAAAGACTGCAGGATTACAAGCTCTGATGCAAGAGCCACTGCAGGTAAAAGTAACAAGCATGAAAACATTCTTGCAGTCAACTAACAAGTGATGGTTTAGTATTATAGCATCATGCTAACGGTTTTAACAAAGCTACAAGCCAAAGCTGCAATATGACTGATAATAATTCAGCTTATGTGAACACTGATGCAATCCATTTTTGAACCAAAAATCATTCTAAGATTTCTTTAAAAACAAAAAAAACCCATAACACCACCAATAGCCATTCATGTTGAGCATTCTATGTCTTGAAATAAGTGACACGGATCTCCAGCGTTGGGGGTAACGCATGACAAATTAAGGCATTACTTTAATCAGATTACATTTGTCTGTAACGTAGTAATGTAAGGCATTTCTGTTGCTAACTTAGTAATCACATTACAGTTTCCAATCAAACAATTATCTAGTTACTTCCGTTACTTTAAGTTCTTCACCTGCCCTATTTTTACTTACCTGTCGGCTTTGTTGTGTTAAAGAGCACAAAAGAGAGACCTTGTGTTTGTCCTTGGTCCTCAATCATTTAAGATTATGCTGATGTGTTCATATAGTGCTACTTCCTGTCCACGGGACCTTAATTCAGTAAAAAAAAAATTAGCATGATCCTATTGCAAAAGAGGAATTTGTTTTGCTCTTGCCATGAATTACACATATGATGGTTGGCAATGTAAAAGATAGTTTTTAATGTCAAAAAATGTTATTGTGAAACAGTGAAATAAAACTTTTTTTTTTTTTGTGCGACTGCTCAGTGAACTACATCTCTCGTCTCGCACAATATACATCACCAACGTTAACATGGCTGTAACTGTGGCACAGTTTCTTTTGTTCCTTCAGAACAAGGAAAAAGGTATTAAAGAGGTAAAAATCATTACAAGCAGAGCTGCAGCTCAGCACACAAAGAGTTAGTTGCTTCTGTAAGAGATCATTGTTAAGACGTCACGAAACTAATTCTCAAAGTCTTATACTTCAGCAGTTATGTGATAAACTGCAACTTTCTTGACTTGCAAGATTAATTTTTAAAATTGTCAAGCATCATATATGAGCTTGGCTGTGCAAATCAAATTGGATCAAAAGGTAACTTTTCTCTTTCCATTGATTACTGTTCATATTTATTTCAAAATAAGATTCCATGGACTTGATATAGAACGGCAGGACGTAGACACTCTATATGTAAGGTTAATCCGCACTCAGGTGATGTCACAGAGTAATGCATAAGTAATGTGACTAATTAGCAGTGAATAATTAAGTAATGCATTACTTTAAAAAAAAAAAGTAACTAGAAATGTGTATTACATTGCTTTATTGAGTAACTAATCCAACACTGCCCACCTCTGATTCCAACTGACATCACTGAGAGTGTATCTCTGTCCTGTTCGGCCATTGTGAGGGACCATTTTAAGCGGAAGAAAAGAAACATCCCCTTAGAATTAGACTTTAAAATGCACTGCAGAGGCCAATAAAGACTGTCAGTCCTCTCACTGATTGTGTTGTTTGTTTTGGAAAATATGAATAAATTTTATACTAATGTCTCAATAAGTTGGTGCAACACATAGGACCTTTAATGTTGATTTAGCTGTGTTTAATGAAATGCTCTCCAACAAACATGAGTTTTTCAATTATTTTGGCCATACTTCAGCCTGCGTCTGCACTTTCTCAATGTAGAGCAGTTCCTGTTGCATCATTCATGGGTCTTTCCCGATTCCCATCTGCTTCAGTATTCTGTCCGAGCTTTCCTCCTCTGGGTTGTAGACATCACTGCAATGCAGTTTGCCAAAGGACTGTCTGCCATTGCACAGTGAATAATCCATAGAGTTTACTCGAAACAGATGTGATTCACGTGTGTGTACTGCGTCCAGGATTCTAGTTTGAGTTTATTCCCAGGAATTTATCCGAAAGCAAATTTACAGTTTCCCAGAATTACAATGTGGTTGTGAGTTTTGTAATGTGATGTGACTAAAAGATTTCCTCATCTTTATCCTTCGCACTTGATTGTGATAGCCTTGATATTAGTAGATGTTAGTATATACTTAGCTTGTCTATCCAAGTATACACGGAGTAAAATGGGTGAAGAAATCTTGAGACAAAACTGTAACCCAAAAATTACATTTATATACAATAAATCTGCATTAGCATATACATCTTTTTTGGAAAGTAAAGCCACTCAGAGTGTTCCTTTATTTAGCATAATAAACTTGTTTGTCTGGATTTCACTTCTTTTCCTTGGTGAGACCCAACTGACCTTGACTGACTAATGTCACTCCTCCTGGCTGCACCGCACCAACCCAACCAGTGAAGGCAACCAAACAGAGGCAGAGTTGGGCCGGTCTTGCTAAGAAAAGCAGTGGGATCTGTAACATAGCGGGACTCATGGCACATAATTAGGGTTAGGGAAAGATCACAGTGTTGGTTTAATCCTCAAAAAAGCCCTGAAGACTTTAAGCACGAGACAGAATGCATGCAGCCACAATCTTTTACTTGTATGTCAATGCAAGCAGTTATTATGTTTGCCACTACAACTTTATTGGACAACAAATTGGTAGTATATAAACGCAGATTACTGACTAGTAACCTTCACGCTATTCTGTCTCCTATAAATTGACTGTACTGATAAGAAATTCAAAAAAAGAAACAGAACCAGGGAAGTGCCAAATTTACCTGATTTGACAAGTATTATCACTGTCAAACCACGCTTAAAAAGCTAGAGGGACAAGTCAGCTAGATCCTTTCATTGCACTGAGTGGAACATAGAGCACTTTTCTGACTACTGGAAACAGGAAAAGTGTCTGACAAATAGTGTAGACGACGCTCTTTGTGAAAGTCATAATCACCCCCTATTGCTCTTTTCACTGTCAGCCACTTCTGAGACATTTATTTGACGTCAAGTATAATTTTTGGAAACAATCCCATAAACAGTGCATTACTTTTGAAGTACAATCTTGTGACAATTACATTGCATCTTAATCATAGCACATTTTTCCCCAATCTTACACTTAATATTACAACAAACTATCAAGTGTAATTATATGATGAATCTTAAATGAGTAAATGAGATTTGAGACGCAACCATTGACTTTCACCAGTGAGTAGATTAGTAAAGAAAAAGAGGCTAATCACACCTGAGTCCAAACAAGTTTCCATCAAAATAATATTTAAGAATAATTTGGGATGTTATTTAGTTCAATTCACACCAGAGATGGGGACTTGCACTTGAGACTTGAACTCAAGTCACACTTAAGTTGCACCCACAGTGACTTAAGACTCGACCTCAAAAAACTTCAGACTCGACTCGGACTCCAGGTTTGGGACTCGTGGACAAATCCTTTTTTGTATTCTTCTGTACATTAACAAGGTCTGACGAGCTAAATCTCATTCCAGTCTTAATGCACATGCATCATTACCCATGAACGATCTGTACATTATGTTTAGTTTAGTTCAGTTTAGTTTATTTCATTTATGAAGAACAATGTGCATAAACATTAATCATTTACAAGAAATGAGAAGATGGGCACACCAGATTTAGCAAAAAAGCTCATTTCCATCTGTTGTCCTTAGAACAAAAACACACACATGCATACACTACAAACATCACATTACAACACATAATAGATGCTAATCTGCACTCTTGAAACACAGTCCTACCTTCCTAAAAAAATTACATCCATGATTTCATAGAATATTACAGAAAAGTGTGAGCAAACAATTTATAAAGGTATGAAGTGCAACAGGTTTGCACAGATCAGTATAAAGTGCAGGGTCTTCTGCTTGCATTCAATTATTTCAATCAATTATCAATTATTTCAATATGTGATGCAGGTCATGCTTTGAATTCCATGCATACAGCTATGCTGTGATCTAAGCATACTGACTGGCATGCAGCAGATGAACACTCATTACCACCACAGAGACTTGAGAATTGACCTGGGTCAAAGACTTGGGACTTGACTTGGACTTGAGCTAAAACGCTTGTGAGCATCTCTGACTCACAAAGACTCAAATAACATAACAGTGCTTGTCAATATTGTGTATAAAGAGTACACAACCATTTATTGATTCTTAATTATTGGTACTGAGTTATTAAAGCAAGCTAATGTGTCAAAAGTTGTGCCATACACCAGCAGTCTTGTTCACTGCAGATTTGAATGTTTGTGTGTGATACTGATGCTTACAGTTCATAACTTTGACGGCTCAGTACAATAACGATAAACACCCTCTTTTGCATTCTCTTCTAACAACACTTCTAGCAGCACATTATTTGACATGTGCCCCTGACAACCTTCCCTGTCAGCTTTTCCAGTTAATGCATTGAATGGTAATTACTCTCTCCCCAGGGCTTTTTGCCCTCTCACTGCAAGGGAAAGTCCCATCTCCTTGTTGTTTTTGAGACAGGGAGGTTTCTTCAATTTGTTACAGCTAACCCAACAACACGGCTAATTGTACTGTAACATTGATTTGACATGGTCAGAACCCACTGACTGCACATTTTAGATTGTACAGAACTTTG
>JAPZDX010000012.1:7160970-7173345 GCA_029783625.1 Naso annulatus | reverse complement strand
AAAATTACAGTGGGCCATATTGCAATATCGATTAAAGTTTGTTTAATTGTGCAGCCCTAATGGGTATGCTGGCTGGCCAGGGGCATTTCTCTGAACAGAGGTTAAGCTCCACTGAAATCAACAAAAATATGAGAGAATGGATATTTATGAATTTTTTTTTTTTCCAACATTACTGTCTTTTTCTGAGTTTTTCTACCGTTTTTGGGCAGTGTAATCACTTCTTTAACTGTTTGTGGTTGGGATGTGACTGCACAGGGAATTTGAAAGCATAAATGTTCAGGACAAATCCATAAACAAGAAAAGGATTTTTAATTCATTACCTTTCTCTCAAGTCGAGTGAAACTAGATGTTTTAATGATATAAAGGAATAAGTCAATGGACTGAAGTTTTACTTGGATGCATGGCTGTGGAGAGAGGGAAAAATAAGTCACGATTGTGGCACATGTCAGGCGTTTTTATTCACAGAGGACATATTTAGCTTGAAGGAAAGCAATAGAAGTAGGCCTTTACTAAATTAACAACATTTAATGAAATTTTAAAAGTGCTTGTGTGTAGCTTGTGTATACTCATGCATGAGAAACAAACAAAATATGGATCTGTTGATTAAAACAATGCCCCATAATGCTAGTGGTCAATATTACACAGGATACCCTGTCAATTTTAAGTGGCTATAACTCTGTTGAATGCAAATGCAAGCTTCAAATGAACATAAGTTGTCACTGCATTTAAGGAAAAGTGTAATTGTTTAAACGCATTAAAGAATCTGTTGGTTCAGCTTCTGTCCAGCAGCTGCAGGTCTTCTTCACTCTGTAAAGAAACAGATCAACTTACATGTTTTTGCACATAGCATACTCTTCAGTCTCTTAACAGAAAAATATACAGTTTCTTGAACTTTGTACAAGTGGATACCTCTGACATTTAGCATCATCGATGACTCCGCTGTCCCCAGTTTGTTTTCAATGACGACTTTGTATTCGCCGATGTCTTTGGGTCCCACCCTAAATATGAGCAGGGAGCAAACTCCACATACATTAATGATGTGGTAATTGGCGTTTGTGTTCAGGCTGATGTTGTCACGGTACCATGTCACATATGGAGTTGGATTGCCCTTAACTGCACAGCTCATGTAGCACTCATAGCCCTGTGGAGCTGTACGCCTCTTCAGGGGAACAATAAATTTTGGAGCAGACTGGAAGTCCAAGGATTTTGCCTCTGGCATGTTTACTTGGAACTTGCCTGAAACACAAAGAGATGCATTAAGTCTAGGGTTCTGCAGATTTGTAATAGTCAAGGACTACATTTTTACTGGTGGCCTTACAATGTGTTTTTTCCTGACTTAATAAAGGGTTTTTGCGCCAGTGTCACTTTCCCTCCTTCACATGCCACTTCAGCTGCACTGAGAGGAAAAACATCCTCCAACATGGTGGCATTGATCAGGGGAGACTGCGAAAACAGGAGTCAAACTACCGATTATGTGCTTAAATGAAAGGCAGTTGGACTTGACAGCGATCCTTACAGTTTACCAAAGCACCAGTGGTCCACAGACTTCAACAGCTGGCCAGAAATGGGGTTTCCTGACATTTATTGTTACCTGATTTTGACGCTGGGAAAATAGACATAGCCTGAAGACATACATAAGTCTGGACTTCAGCCACCCATTAGGACGCTAACAAACACAATTTCAGCAAACTTTGTAGAAAGTTTTAAAGTGATCTCTTTAACGTTCTAAGCTTGCTTGTGGGGTACCATTAATGTTACCTCCTTAGAAAGAAAACTAGGATTGTCTTGGCTGTTATCTAACACTAATGTAATGTAACCATTCCCTATTTGTTTGTTGAACACAAGGCTCATTATCATGGATGCTTTTTAACAAATGCCAACAAAAACTTTACATTTGTATGACAGTTGTACTCCAGTAAATAATTGAAAAATGTGAGTATAGGTATGATTTTACTCTAAAATCAAACTGGCCACCGCAAATTCACGTTTTTCCAGTTGTTTTTATGAATTGCAGTGATCCATTTACTCCTTTTTTTTCTGTAACTTTCGCCAGTCTGTACAAAATATCTTCAACTTTTTGTGAAATATATTTGTGCAGTCATTTGCGCAAAAACTCTTTTCCATTTTAGATTTGGTTTGGCAGCACACAGCACACTGTACGGTAACGCAGCTCGTTGGTGGGCGTATCTGCAGTGACTTTGGCCGACGGTAACATCATGTGCATATCCTGTATATAGATTCACTAACAAGTCTGTAGGGAATCGAGGTCCTGACATCATGTCCATGCTAGCAGCAGCTCCTCAAACCCTGACATCTTTTGTTCCGTTTTTTTCTCTTTGTAAAAAAAAAAAAAAGCAATCACTATCCATGTTGGAAGAAATATTAATATCTTCAAGAACACACAATTTAGAGAATTTAAACCCTGTGATATTAATGAAGTTTTTATGAGTAAAGTTCATTAAATTGAGAGATAATTACTGTACTTCTGAGAAGTCTTCAACGTAGAAACTGTGATTTAGTGAAAGTGCGTATTAATGTAAGTGTGATTGGACTGGAGGCACAAACCTTTTTTCTTTTTGATTTCAAACATGGGGGATTCAGAAGGTGATGAAAGACCCATATCATTCTTTGCAAAAACTCTGAACCAATACTCTCGTCCAGGCAAAATGTTGATGACTGTGAACTTATTGTTGAAGAGGTTGTCTGCCACTGTCTTCCAAGTGCGTTTGAAGGAGTCCCGCATGGTTACCATGTAGTGAAGCCTGTCATCTCTCTTCTCATCTGGAGAGGAAGTCCAGGACAGAGTCACTGTTCCTAGGATGTTCTCATCCAGCTCCACTGGACCTGGAGGCTTGGGATCATCTGCAACCAGATTTAGAGGCACAGTGATCCAGATTAGTGATAGTGCTGGGTTAATCTACTCCTTTTTAATCTGAATACTACCGTTATACATCGGATTGAAGTTTTGGAACAATGATACCCTTAACACCGTTCCACCCCATGCCTCAGATGTCAAAAATAAACAAAATAAACAAAAAAACAACCTCATTCCCCATAACAGGCATTTTCGTTTGCTTTACAACAAACAAGTTGTGTCATCTATCCAACATACAGCCCTTGCCATATATGTACATTATCTTAGCCAGCTCAGTTACTGTGTGCTAAAAGTATTTATATACAGTTTAACAATTGGATTCAGTAAATCCATCTGTAATTGACTGGATCAAGAGTTAACTGTGCTGAAAAGCTATAAAGGGCAAAAATGTAATCATTGTAACCTAACTAAGGAGGGTAAGATTCACCTGTAACTCTAACTTCAATATTGAAGCTCTCCTGGCCAACAATGTTCCTGACAATAATGGTGTAGATGCCACTGTCAATCCTTTCAGATGTAGGAATTAACAGTTGAGATCCTTTATCAGAGTTGGTAACTGTGACATGTTTGGGCACCAGAAGGCCATCTTTTAGCCAAGAAATCTCTGGAAAAGGAGAGGCCTGAAAACAACAAGAAAAACACCAGATTTGTTTATTGGAAAATCTCAAGTTAGCGTAAAGGCTCACGGAATAAAACTACATTGTCCTTTTACACCATGAGTAGATAAAAATTCTGGAACAGTACCTCAAAGTTGATGTTGAGACGGACTGTGTTTCCAGATCTCACCACCACAAATGTTTTCATGTTGCGATCTTTGAATTTTGGCTTTACTGTCAGGATGAAATTAAGAATATCATGTTTGGTTCTACGACACTAATCAAAACAAAATTTTAAGTATCAGCAAGTCTTGCCACCAAATGATACCAATTGACTTAAACAAGACACCTTTACTTCCTAGTAGTGGGAAGTAAAGGGGAACACACACACACACACACAAACACATGACCCTCTTCAAACCTTTTCCTTGAGGAAATAACTAACATTTTCAAAACGCAAGGATCCTTACTAAAATTTTAAAATGTCTTACCAGGAGGAGGCATGGCAATGATGTATTTGTCAAAGCCCTGCGGTTCTCCGTCACCTCCATAATTTGTGGCAATCACTCTCACCCAGTAGGTGGCCATTGCCTTCAAACCGAGCACAGTGTAGGAAGTAATAGTAATTGGGTTGGGATTACAGCGGGTCCATTCAAGGTTGTGCACTGGTCTGATCTCCACGAAGTACCCTTGAGCTTCATCTTCATCCCCTTTTATTTCTTTGGGTTTAGTCCAAGCCAGTGAAAATGTGGTGTAATCGGATGATGTCAACTTCAAGTCTGTGACTTTGCCCGGAGGTTCTGAAATTATGTTAATGTGAGGTTATTGGCTTAGCATTGCTATGCTTTTCTGTTACATGAAGAGCTAAAGACACCATTATGTTGATATGGCATTACTTGTAAAATTTTCAGAGAAGACAAATGCTGCCAAAATAAGAATTCGGTGCGACTGGCTTACTCATTGGATCTCTTGCAATCACTGTGTCACATGGAATACTCGGATCTCCAGCACCAGATAAATTGATAGCAGACACTCTAAACTGATAAGCTGCTCCTTCAAAAACATCTTTTACTGCATACTTTGTATCTGTGTAAAAAGAAAGAAATGATATATTCATGATCAATATTCCTCCATGTAGGTGAATGCATAACACTGGAGCCAAATTATGTGTGCATAGAATGGGTACCTGTAATAGGCCCTCCTTGGTTTACAAGACTCCAGTAATTAGTGCCTTTCTTTTTCTTTTCCAAATTGTATCCCATTATTTTGGTTCCTCCAGTGTCACATGGAGGGGACCATGCCAGATTGATGCAGTCTTTAAAAGAACTGACCACTTTAGGTGCTAATGGTGGTCCAGGATAACCTGAGGGGAAAACATGACATTCTGTCTGTTCCTTGTTGTTGCTAGGTCCCGACCGATATGGGATTTTGTGGGCTAATGCAGATACCCAAATTAGTGATTAAGAAAATTCCAATGTCCAACAAATCAGATGAAATATAACCCAAACAAACTTTATTCCAAATATCAGTGCGGTGAACAGTAAACGCTTCACTAGTCCAAGCATTTCTCCTGTTCTTAGAAAGAAGTTTTAATATCAGCACATATTGTAGAATAAATACACTGATACTGATGTGTCTGTGGTAGGTCGATAATATGCGGTTTGTTCCAAAATTGGTTCCAGAAAATTGGGTTCCAAACTAGGTACTTACGTAATACACCAGCTTGTATATCCTCTGTCTGCAGGTAATCACTGATGCCTTCTGCATTCTTGGCTTTGATCCGGTAGCAGTATTTCCTTCCAGGGTCCACATCTGTATCTTTGTAACTCGGGTTGCCGCCAGGAATCTCACCTAGATTTGTCCATTTATTGCGTCCTAGTTGTTGGCGTTCAATAATATAGTTTGTGACTGGACATCCACCACTATCTTTTGGCGGTTTCCATTTAAACTCAACAGATGTTACAGCACTTTCCATAACGTCCACTGGCCCTTGTGGTGGTTTGGGTTTGTCTGTTGATAAAATGAAATAAGGAATTCTAGCAGCAAAAAGCATTCATCTCCTTACATGCATGGTAATGTGTTATACATGGCAAACTCAACTCACCCAGTACAGTAAGTTTGGAAATGGCCTCTGTTGTACCAAATTCATTTTTGATTTTGATTTTGACTTCCCCACTGTCTTTTCTTTGGCACTTAGTAAGGCGTAGTTTGCTCTCTGTAGCTGACGTTTCAGTCTTCACATTTAGGCCAGGCAGAAGCTCATCATCATCTTTGTACCACTGTATGTTTATCGGTGCTCCACCTGAGAATGGCAGCTTCCATTCCGCGTTTTCACCTGCCTTTATAATTACTGGCTTTGTGAATTCTTCTAGTGCCTCAGCATCTATTTTTGGTGGGTCTTCAATGTTAGAGAAGAAAACAGTTGTCAATACCCTAAGCACTGTTAAACAATTAGAGTAACAAAGCATGTTATTCTTTTGTATTCTTGCCTTGTATATTAAGTGTCGCTTCCGATTTACGGCCTTCGGCTTCAAAGCGGTACACAGCTGCATCGTCTTTGTCACAGCAATCAATGATCAAACTGTGAAAGGCTCCATCTTTGATTATTGTGACCCCATCCTTACCGGTTAGCTTGTCAGATAAAATTATTCAGTTTTCATAAACAGTTGGATCAATTAAGATATACCATGTGCTATGAAATATTTTGAACTCAAATGGAATTTTATGGTTTTTGAAAGCTAGGAAGCAGCTATAAGAAAAAGGCATAAGTTCTATATATTCAAAATTATCCTGGAATAGTTAACTTACCAGCTTATTGTCTTTATACCAGTGTCCCTCTGACGTCTCACTGCTTAGCTTGCAAGAAAGCTCTGCTTGTTCACCAACGTTTGCAAGAGTATCTGAGAGCCCACTGACAAACCGAACACTACGTTCTGCGAGAGAAGGGAGAAAGGAAAAATTTAGGAGTAATCAGAATAACAAGTTTATTTTTGCTCATGAACACCCCTAATTTCTTAATAAAATTTTCCAAAGGTGGTGGTCGGGAGAAATTAAAGTCAGAATCTGGAACATTTTCATTATAAAACCATTAATTAAAAGCATTTAGTGTCAAATTTTTGATATTTCCTTACATGTTGATATTACGATAGTATGTTGTAAAAATTTCCTATATTGTCCGCTCAAATGGAGAGAGGTAGAGTAGGAATTTCCATACCTGAAGTATTATTCAGAAAATTTTAAATAGCTGCTATAGCATATCATTAGGATGAGTATGATTTGTTAAATTCAATACAAATATAAAGAGTAGAGCAAACAAAGAAAACACAATACAAAAAACACAAAGGGATGCAGCTTTCTGTTTTACAGCAAAAGCAAAGTAAGGAAATCAATACCAGGAACATGCTCTGCACTAACACTTTTTTTGTTTGCAGTATGTCTCTCTCTAGTGGTCAACATGCAGTATTGCAGTTGTTCCATGAAGTACATCATTAAACCTGTTATTTTTTAATAATTCAATTAAACAGTTTTCCTTCTTAAACACGGTGAATCCTTTTACTTTTTGGATAAATTTCTGAATGCAGGAAAGTTTTCAGTTTATTTTATTTATTTATTTATTTTTTATCAGCCTAAATGATCTTGGAACTAAAATTCTTAATTTGCACCACAGTCCACACAGTACATTTTTTTCCAATACCCATTTTGTTTTCTGTAGTAGAAATCTTCCCACTCTGTGTCTCATGTTTTACTCTAAATGGGGAGAGATTCTGAGACACTTATCAAATACAGGCCCAACTGATAAACCTGACAATATGCAGTAGCAAATATATATGATGAGAACTGGAACTAAAACTATGCCACCATATCAGTGCATGTGCAATGCTTTGATACATTGTTCCTTCATCATACAACGTGAAAATATTACCTGTAACAGTGTCAGGAACCAAAGGACCAGTTCGTGACCGCTTCTTTTTCTTGTCAGCTGAATCATCCTTCTTATTTTCATTGTCTTCACTTGTCAAGAGGTTCTTATTTTTGCCGTCGCCATCAACCCCGTCTCCATCAGTTTTTCCACCAGACCCTTCAATGGACCCATCACCAGACCCTTCACCGGACCCTTCACCGGACCCATCACCAGACCCATCACCAAGCCCGTGTCCAGACCCATCACCAGACCCATCACCAGACCCATCACCAGTCCCATCACCAGTCCCATCGCCAGAGCCATCGCCAGTCCCACCACCATAACGTCCATCTCTGTCTGTTCCATCCCCAATTGCAGCTTTAGCTGCTGCATCTGCAGCCTCCTTTTCAGCCTGTGCTCTTCTGGCTGCATCCAAGTCATCTTTCTCTTTTTGTAGCTTCGCTTGCTTTTCCATACGGCTTTTACGAGCATTTGGGTCAGCTGAATTACATTGAACACGTACAAGCGGGAGGAATAAATAATTTAGTTTGTTAAATTTTTACCATTCTATTAACATTAAACTGATGTTTTACTTATAATTGTATATTTTCATATGCAAAAAAAGTAAAGATGTCCCACCTTTAACTGTGAGAGAGGCACTGCTGGAAGTTATCCCAGCAATGGCATAATATGCTCCCACATCTGTCAGTTCACAGTCTTTCACTCTCAATGTATGAGTAAGTTTGTCCTCAGAAACTGTGATCTCATATTTGTCCCCATGTTCAAGCGACGAGTCCTGTTTTGACCAGGTAATTGTGTTAAGGGGGGTCGACAAGACACACTCAAAGATGGCATCCTCACATTCAGAAGTTTTCACATCCTTAATCTTGCTTACGAACTCCACAGAAGGTACTGATAGAGAGATGAGAAAGGGTGAAAAGGGATTAAGTGGTGGATTAACTGACTGACTTTTTGTTCATTAAATGTGCCTTGAATTGTCTGGCCAAATGCCAGCATAATCATCCTTGTTATGGTTTTAATAGTTGCATGTTACCTTGAAAGTCAGTAGCCAGGATATTTGTGTCTTCAACATCAACCTGGTAAAATCCAGCATCTTCTGGCTGAGGATCTCTGATGGTGAAAACATACTTTGTCCCTGTTTTTTTAAGACAGTGCTTTGAATTTTCATTGTCATCATAAGGGACCAGTGTTCCATCCTTCAAAAGAAAAACAGATTTTTTAAAATCTCTTTCTCTTTATTCAAGCAGCACTTGGTTGTAAGTAATTTATTTTGGAAAACATATGTACTCACCTTGTATAAATTAATCTGACTGTTGGGATCCCATAGTTTCATGTCTATGCTAAATTCAGCTCTCCCATTGGGTTTTACTTCTATTTGTTTCACATTTTCCAGTTTCTCCACAACCTACAAATGAAAGATTAAAAAGTCTTGTGTATTTATCTTCAGGTTCTGCTCTGAGCTTAATTGCTGAAGAAGCCACGACTTTTGAACTTAAGTGGCCTTGAACAGAGCATGAATGTTAACCTAAGATGCAAGAGGTTAGTTTAGCCTCAAGCAAAACCAGCTTCCGTGCAAAGACAAAAAAGAAAAATCAAAACTTGAAAGAAATAAATCCATTTGCCCGAGACTTGCTTTTATGGAGTAATTAAATATCCCTGAAATGTTTGTTTTTCTGTTTTGTTTTTTTTTTTAAGACATTCAGTGACTTAAAGGGATATTCCTAAAATTTGACATAGGGCCTCATTTTGACCTACCCAGTCCTATTTCCTATTGATGAGTCCATTTTCAGCTCATTGCATGCAGTGGCAAGTTTCGCCATCCAAACTATTACAAGCTAATGCTAATGCTAGCACAACTCGGTGGTTTCTGCTACAGCCACTACCAAAATAAACACTCTACAGTGCACCCTATAGCAAATTGAATATGACGACAGTCTATTGATTTGAATTTGAGTCCTTGTAGAATAATTTTGGAAGTCAAACTGCAGCTGAATTTCTTAATTTGTGCTCAGAACTGTTCTCAAGTTGTTGCCGTGATGCACCAGGGTACCACAGGACACTGTGACATCACTAAAAAGCACACTTCTGACCACACCCAGAGGTAAAAATGGCATGTAACTTCCAACCAGGAAGTCAGCCAAACTCTGGCAGATGTTTGGTACCACCAAACATTCCATTACAAATTTAAATTCATAAGACAGATATTACAGCTCAAATGCAGGTTCGTTTTCGACCATGTTTACAACCTGATCAGTATTTAGCAGATTAGAAATAAATGATCTAAAATTCATGGACAAAGTCACCAACTGCATATAGCACAGTACCTTTGCCTGCTCTTCTGCCCTTTCCTTTTTCATCTGGTTGAGTCTCTTCAGCATCCAACGAAAGTCAAAAACACCAAACTCAAAGCAGATTTTTTCATAGTCCTTCTTTGGTGCACTGATGAGCAGTTCCCAGAGCTTAGGATCAATTTCTCCTTCTTTCTTTGGTGGTAGTTGTTTTTTCCTTTTGACAACAACACTAAAGAAGAGAGGGACAGAGTTATCTGCTTTGTTGGGTTTGAAGCAGCACAATTAAAAAAATCCCTTTGACTCTGACTTCAGCTTACGTTTTCTTAAGCATTGATCTGTAATCCTGTGGCGTTTGTCCATTTGCTGAAAGAAAGTTTGGTTTATAGTAAACATGAATTATTGAAAAACTTTTACTTAATGCAAAGTAACTCCTAAAATAACTGTATGTATGATTGTATCCAAAACCTAAAATGTAAAATCAAACACACAAAACCGGCAGAATGAAAGTGTACATTTTCAACAGTTTTTAAAACCATACAATTTTGTTTAAAGACTTACAGAGCACAGATTTCAGTATTTTATTACCGTGTTCAATGTTGCTGCTGGAATCCAAATTAAGTGAAAATTGAAATTAATAAAATAAAAATTATTAATTGATGACAGAAAGATCAAACATAGTTCGATGGTAAATTTCATACCTGAGCTCTTCTTAGAGCCAACTGGAAAGAGCATAAAAAAAAGCAAATGAAGAAACCATAAGTGAATAGTCAAAGCTACAGTATGTTATATTCTAATCTGATTGATTTACAATAAACATATTGCATGTTTAGAATCAGATATTACCTCCAGTAACATTGAGGGTTACATTGCAGACAGCCTTTCCAAACTCATTGGTGGCAAAGCACTTGTAGGTGTCAGCTTGTTCAGGTTGTACACTGAGGATCTGATAAAGCAAAATTATCATAGTTATTGCATTTGCGGTGCTGAATATTAGGTTCTGCCTCCCACTGACACAAAGAATGAGATTCTTTAACAGAGTGCTGTGAAATACTGTGAACAAATCCAAGTACTAAACTTTTGTGTATCTCACTCTTTCGAATAATTAGAAACGGACAACATATTTGAAACACACATCAGCATGTGTAGGAGGAGTGCATTGTGACATTAGTGTCATGAATATGTATTTTGTGTTTTACATGATGTGAAGCATTTTTAAATGCTGTTTTCTCACCTCAAGAATGTGCTCTTGAGTTCTTTCATCATATCTGGTTTTGTACGTTTCTTGGTCATCAATTTGGCACTTGTTACGCCCCCATGTTACACTCGGTGCCGGCTCTCCGCTAACCATAGCTTTGAAAAACACTTTTTTACCTGAAAAATCAAAGTACAGAGAGCCATCAAACAGTGACAGGGCTGTAGATAGTGTTTGATATTGTGTTGTAATCACAATTTCACTGTGTAGGTTTGTCATTTACCCTCTTGAACAGTCACAGACAATGGCTTTCGGGTGAAGTCAGGTGTTGACTTCCCTACAGGGAGTTGCTTCACATACTGAGTGATCATAACTCCTGGAACTCTGGACCTTTTCTTGATAGCCACTGTTTAGACCAGGAAACAACAGCAAAACTCAGCTGTGTAAGGTTGTTAAAGCAATCACAGACATAAGAAACAAAATACACAATTGTTGTAAAAGCTGTGTGTGTGTCAACAGAGTTATATTTATGTTAACACTGTTCAAACATTCCTGAGCTCTACCGTAAAATTGAAAACTGTTGAAAAATATATTAGAACAGTTCCACTGTGTGACTTTTCTTGCCAGATAACCTTCAAAGTGATCATAGAATTCAAAAACCAGTGCTTTTGCTTTTGGTTGCAATTACTCTGAATTTTCACTTGAGGCCAGTATTTCCTTTCGGTTTGTCTACATTACAGCTGCACAACATGGCAAGACTTTCAATTTCTTGAACTGTGTTGATTAAAGATGTGTTCTTCCTTACATTTTATTTAAAGGCAAACATATGCATAGCAAAACCCCTCAAAACCAGTCAAGTGATGTTATTTTGTCATTTTAACTAATTTCTGATTATCAGTGCTAATTAATTTCAAACAGATAATCAGATTTTGTTTTTTGTAAAAATCACAACTCTAGTCACGATCTTGACATTCATGGTTAGAAAATAACCTAACAAAGGTCAGACAAAGCAATGTAAATGCATGTAAAAGTGCATGCAAAACTAGAGCATGCACAAAATACTGTCTCATTGCGAATGCTGTTTGTCAACATGCTGTGGGAAGTTTGCTTCTCTGAGGCTTTGAGGCCGATTACCGATTACAAAGTTGAGGTTCCAGAGTGTCAGAAGCACTTTTATTATTGTTGTTTTTTAGCCAAGACCTTGGGACCACCAGAATTTTTTTTATTTTTTTTCTCCCCAGCCTTTTTTCTTTCTAAGATTTCAACTGTAGGATGACTCAGTGCAATGCACAAAATTTATCCAACAGTTGGTGAAATCACACACTCCAACTGTTATTTCTTTTTCTGGTCAAGCGTCAGGCCTCGTAGTGACTCAGAGCTGCTTCAGTCACCCAAGGGCTTGAACCTTCACCGCTGCTTAATACAGATAGGGCTAATAAGCTAGCTATATGAAACTTATATACTCTTAGGGTCCTTAAACTATCAGAGTTAACTGTGCA
>JAPZDX010000012.1:7064775-7085422 GCA_029783625.1 Naso annulatus | reverse complement strand
ATTTTTTAAATCATCATTATAATGTGGATATAATAACCAAGTGGGCCTGTGCAGCCAGCAACAGAGCAGTTCTAAGCTTGAACCTTTGTAAAGGTTCTTCTCAAGCAAAGGCCGAAAGAGCCTGTACTCGATGTAGGACGGGCAGCCAAATCTAAATGGCTCGTTGAACATGTTTTTGGATCAAGGCAGCCCACAGAAAGTAAGTGTGTTGTCTAATTTCACAGTTGGTTGGTTTGTAGCCACTCTAGATGCCTAAATGCATGTGCAAAATAAAAAAGTGATATTTTCAAAATGTTTTCCTTCTAAGTTTGCAATACAGTATTCAAGGTACAATCTTGATGAGGCTAAATATGGCCCTGAAATAAACATAAAGCATAATAAATACACCATACTGCACAGTTAAATAACTGTTTCAAGAATGTAAACTTGTATCACTCACTCGACTATCTGAAAATGTTACGCTAAAGAGAGAAGAAGTGTGTGAAGCATAAACTGAATTCTCTCTGGCTGTATGGCCCGAATGCAGCCCTGGCATGGTGCAGTTAACAGATGGTTGAACAGACGTGCGTAATGCTCCGATATGAGAGATGAGACCGTCTTCATACATGTTAATTGAGAATTTAGCAGGAATGTGAAACAGTCAAATCTTGACTTGTTGGGATTTGCAGGACTGGGAGCTGGTGTCAACCTGTCAACAGAGCTCATTGAGCTAAATTAGATCATGCAGCTTTTAGCTCGTAGAGTTTAACATGGTTAGGTTAGATAGTAATTATGTGGGTTCAAACAGGCAGATCATGGTAATACGATATTCCGTGTAAGAGCAGTTGCTATGTTGAGGGTGAAGCAGGGAAGTGTGCTCTGTCAGTGTTTCATATGTTGTCTTTGGATTTTAAAACTAGGGCCCGACCGATACTCGATTTTTAGGGGCTGATGCCAATACTGATATTAGAGAGCAAGAAAATTCCAATATCCAATTTATCGGCTAATATTATATATAATATCGGCTTAGTGTGTTTATCAAATACTTGTGAGAAGGAATTGTCATGAAGGCAGGATATCTTACATTTTAACAAACTTTATACCAAACATCAGTGCACTGAACGGGGAACGCTTCACTTATTAGTTATTTAATTATGGACCGCCCCCTGCTGAACAAACTATGTAACTGCACCATTTTAAATCACTAGTTCGAACATTTTTTCCGGACTTTAAAAACAGTTTTTGTATCGCCACATATCGGCGAACATACATGCCAACACCAGTATATCTATGATAGGCCGATATCGGCCGGTAACATCGGCAAACAAATATATCAGTCAGGTCCAAGTTAAAGGAGAAGTTTGTTTTTTTGCACATTAAGCCTTATAATAAAGATAATAATGATCATATACGATGTTCTACAGCATAATTATGACAAAAACAATGGGAGCTGGAGCTCGTTGCTGATGTCTCCGTAAGCTGAAAGCAACAGGGGAGCATGTGCACTCAGACAATCTGTTAAAAAAATACAATAAATGCTCATTTTGAAAGATGTGAAACTCACCGAATGACTAGCGGTGTCCTGTCATGTACCAACACTAAAACATGAACCTAGACACAGCAATATAACCCAAAAGGGGCTCTTTCAGCTGCTTCATGAAATAAACAAACAGCTGTTTTTGGGTTATATATCCGTGTTTAGCTTCCTGTTCTAGTGTCGGTTTATAAGAGGACAACACTAAACATTTGCCATGTTTCACATCTTTTAAAGAGCATTTATTGTATTTTTTATGTTTTATTCTATTATTGTAAGTGAATTACGCTGATCAAGGACAAGTGTTTTAAACCTGAGTCAGTCACTCAACAGTAAAGCCTGATGTGGTTTAACTCAGCCTGCCGTGTGAGGGGTAATTTATTTGAGCCTCTTCTGATATTTTGGAAATATTCAAGTCTGCATCATCCATCGCAAATAACCCATATATTTATTGGGCCTTTTATTATTTTTTAAAGCTGCTGACCTGTTGAAATGAATTATATTAATTGTTTTATTCATCGATCAGTATTTTTCACTCTACACTGCTTCTTTGAACTGTATTAGCTGGTGCAGGTGGACCTCACACTGACCAATTTTCATAAGTATTAACTCAGTTTATCACAGGTCACCAGAATCATGACCTGCAATTTCGGAGACGTGATTGGTTGAGATTCTCTGCGGTCGTCCAACTGGCTTGAGTCACGATCAGAGCGGTTTTAATTCAGACAGAGTCACGGGGTCGAGGTTAGCGTGGCCTCCCTGGAATTCTTTGTTCATCATGTGATTCGGCTGCTGAGGGAGCGTTTGGGATAACTGAGATGTCTCTGTTTCCAGCCAAGGAGTGATCTGACTTGTTTCCTCACGCCATGAAAAGAGACAGATGTGCCTAAAACTCTCACCCATCATCATCATATGAGGATTCTTCTTTTTTTTCCTCAGACTCCGCTTGCTGTGTCGCACTTTTACATTCTTATCTGCTGACATTCAACTCCTGTTTACTCTCCCCTCGCCTGCCTCTCCCTTTGGCCGTGGTGATAAACTTTTAGCTGTCACTGTCACGCAACACTCGGGGCACCCATAAAGGCACCACCTGTTGCTGGTGCATGCCGGGACGCTTTACTTGGAATACTGCAAACTTGGCACTACTCAGTCATTAATCCACCCACCCACCCCCTCAGCCCAGTGTCCGATTACTGGCAACATGTGTCCAATTAATGCTGCTAACAGAGGGTAGATTGGATTTAAAAAAAAAAACAAAAACAAAAAAAACGGTGCCCCACTGCTATGAAGCTTAGGATCGAAGCATTTTACACTCAACAATTTTCTATAGTGTGCAGTGTTAATACTAGAACTACTCCGCAGATCGTATTCCAGTCTTAACTACTAAAAATATACAGGACTCTTCCACTGTGCAAACTTACTTTACTCAAATACTATCAATTGGATAACATAATGAGTGGTTAAATGTGTCATTTTAGCAGAAAATACAGACAGTATGTGTGTTTTTTTAAATGATTACAACAATCAACAAAAATAAAGGGGATATCTCTGATTCTTCACCTTCTTTTTTTTTCTTTTTCTACCGAATTCTGCCTGATAGTTGTTTCCATCACAAATTTGTTCTCACAGAAACAAGACCACTAATTGTTTTCTTTTAAATGTCGAATACAACCTATGTTTACATTGACGTCACAAGGACCTCTAAGCGCCTGGGTGAATTATGTTTTGGGGCTGTCAGAAACAAAGGCGGTACAAAAACGTGACATCATTTAGGCAGCGTCAAACCTCATAACTCAGGGTGAATGGGTTGGGCAACAAACCTATGACTTGACCAGAGGAGGGCCCTGTTAGTTTTGGATTCTCGTCGTCGGTTTCTTTAAACAGTGACTGCATCCTTCCATCGCCTCTTCCAAGTCGGTCTTTAAAATGACCGGTACTATTTCTAAACCATACAAAAGTAATTTTTTAGCCTAAATCCAGACAAAACTTTATCTTAACTACAGCAGATTAGCAAATTGTTACATTAATAATCTTTGTTTGGATGGATGAGGCGCTAACAATGTTCCTCTGATCAGACGTTTGATCAGACAATGCCTGTGTCTTTTTAAAAAAATTACCTTTCCACCTAATGTTGTCTTGCTGAAACCTAAAATACTATGATATTTACGGTTAAAAATAGCTCGTGGGGGGAAATTAAATGAAGATAATAGAAAAGAGGAAATAATCACATGTGTATCTTGGGGGCCAAAGAGGAGATCAACAGCTTGAATTAATTAATGCAATTTTAATTATTGCTTGAACTATTTGCCCTTGTTTGTGTTTCCCTAATGCTTCGACCTCCCTCTGTAGTCAGCTCAGTCTTCTTAACATATCTGAACAGCTCTGTGTGAAACTGTACTGATGATGTGGCTCTAATTTAGTGCTGTAATGTTTTAACGCTCAGCAGGCTCACTGAACTTAATGTTGATACTTGAGATTAGAATCAGCGAAATGGGTTTGCAAAAGCTTTTCTGCAGTGGGGAAAACATGTTTTTGGAAGTGAATTAAGGGTCAAATTTATATATCACAGCTGTTGTGAAGTAATTATGATTACTTCAGGTAATTTCCTAAGTACAAAATATGTTTGCAGATTAATAGAGATCTTAAATGGCTCTCACAATTTGTCCCCTTGTTCATCTCCTGTCACATTTGGAAGGTTTACAAAGTGTACTTAATGGGAAACACTTAAGTGTAATTGCACATGAAATCTTAAACTTCAGATCTTCAATTCAGCCCTAATTGTAAGCTCTGTTGCCCAGCCTTAGTGATAATTGCAGTACATTTGGTTTTAATTATGCATCTGGGATCTACTGACACATAAAACTAATCATATGCCTTTCCAGTGAAACGCTAACATCTTTCCAAAGGTTCTTTGGTAATTAATCAAGCTGCTGTGATGTAATTTACTATAGGACCACTGGCTTACGGCCATGGCCATGACATGACCGTCACAAATGCAGTAAAACTCTAGAGGATTTACAGCTTTTATGGCTTCCTCACAGGTGCTGTGAAAAAAAAAAGCTTTGATTGCTAAAGAGTGCATTTTGTCAAAATTTAGAAGAAAATAGGAAAAATTGAGGAAGTGCTTTTATTTAAAATGAAAGTTTTTTGGAGTTGAGCTCTGCAAGTTGTTTTTTTTTGTATTGTTTTTCCTGCTCAACTGTTTTTTAAACAATCAGTTTTGAAATGATTAACTTTGGCATCTTGATGATTTTTTATCATCAGCTGGAATAACCCAACTGTCACCAGTTTCCCCCTGTCCTACTCTCCCCAGCAGATGATGGATGATACGCCGGTCCAAAGTGTCTGACCCGTTTCAGCCTGACTCCTCTGTAACAGTAAACAGACATTTGATCCGCCAGCACATTCTCACATGAACAGCCTCCAGTTTTCTGTAGATGTAGTATTTAAGGTGCCGCCACAGAGTTTCCACAATGCCATCAAGTTAAAGTGAAAACCCCAAACTGTTTACTCCAAATAAATATAGATTCCACTTTTTCAGATGTTGGATAATCTGTTCACCTCATTAAAGCTTTGATTTGTGCTGCTCAACAAGTCTGTTGTCTGGTTTCATTCAAGTTCCTCTTGCATGTGTAACATTCATGTCCAAACTTTCTGCCAGAAGCGACAAGATTTTTAATCATTATAATTAAGGCATTAGAAGCCAGTGTGGCTGATAAGACAAAGAAAAGTGCACGACCTACAGAATCTTAAATCAATGGAAAAAGAACTCACCAAGCACAGAAAAAACAGAACTGTGAAGATCACCCATAACCACTTTATTTATACATGAACTGACAATAAATCACCACATAAATGAATAAATAAATAAATAAATAAATAAACAGAAATGAAAAAACAAATCTACTTACAAGTTTTTGGTTAATAGTTATTTTCAAATGATCTGCAACATTTCTTGAACAAAACCTTTTAGAGATGTAAAAAAAAAACATTACACATTTTGCCAAAAAACAACAATCTGTGGTCCAAATTTGAACAAAAGGACGGCAACTAATTCCGCTACATGTTTCAGTTGCCATGGCGGTACGGCTATGTCAACCAAACGTAATCAAAAATGCAGTTTATACAAAATATTTCTATTTTTTATTGTTATAAAATGTGATCTGGGCTTATGTGACTGTCCTGTGTTTAACCATACATCTTCACAGACAGCAGACCCCTTTTCAAATATTATTATTCTTTTTATATTCCGTCCTCTCTTTAATTCTCTTCAGTCTCCATGGCTACTGGACATGTCACACTCTTTGCTCTCCTTCTTTCTCTCACGGATGTAATTAGGCAGAAGTACAGACAATTGTATAGGTAGGTCAACAGAGAGTTAGACATTTATACAGATAGAGAGAAGCTAATGCTGCGTTTTCCATGGAAACAGTCCTCTTCTAAACTACGTATGTGCTGTATGTCAGACTGGAATTGTATTGCAGTATCTTTAGTAAACAGTATCACTCATTTATTGTACATAACTCTAGAAAAAGATTTTTTCAGCTTCAGTCTCTCACAAACACTGGAACTGATCTGGCTGTTGAAGTGTGTCAGCATATCCTCGTGGTTCAGGATGAACTGAAGATGACATCTTGTGACTTGTCAGGGTTAAATCTTTACGTTATGGAAACATTCATCCAGCCTCGTCCATCACATACTCACATAAACTAAGATTACATGTTTGTTATGGCTTCTGTTTGTGGTTTTCCATCATAGATATTTCATCAAAGCAACAGATATTATATCCAGTGTTGAAAAAAAACTTACATTTAGCTTTCATAATAAACAAAACTCAGCTGCTTCAACCTGCAGGGTTGCAACCTTTCAGCACCAGATGAGAGCCAGAGGCATGTTCTGGTGTCGGTGGCCAGTGTGTGGCCAGCAGGGCTTAAAATAGTTTCTGTGAAACTGATCAGCAGTGCTGAGCCCCAGAGAAAACCACATAGATCGTATGTCTGCATCATATCAAAGAGAGGACAAGACATTAAGGACTATGTCACCTCTATGATACAAAAATGCGATTAACTGTTAAAAATTGAACGTTTAAAGAGACATTTCTGTTACTTTTAATAACGATTTCCTCATTCAGAGTAACAGTCTTGTCTCGATTCATGAGCTGTATTACTCAGTGTTATATTGTGTCTAGTGCTGCCACTAGATGGCATTGTTACACTTTAATGTGTGGCACCGCCCTCTGAAGACAGACCTCCCTCAGAATTAGGGTGAGCTTCATAAATTAAAAAAAAAAAATAAAAGTTGTGGAGTCATCTGGAGCCCCTGGATAGAATTTATAGACCCTGACTTGCAGTCTGGTTCTGAGTTCCATTGTGTTGATGCAGTTGTTGTGACCATGAAGTATTGATTGCATCATGAAATTCACTTAGATGATAAGTGGTGTCTCAGAATATGTATATTCATAAACAGACAGACCTTCATTTCTTAATGGCCTTCCATTTCTTAGCAGCGTGTGGAAGGCAGAGGTAAAATTGGATTGCATTGCCAAGGGGAGGGCATTTTTTTTCTTACTGACACTCTATGCCTTCATCAGGGGGAAACCAACACAATTACTTTATTTTAAATCACATTTACCATTTCTCATGTGGATGACATGCTGGGGATGCAATTGAATGACAATTTATGAATTAGGCTTGTATAAAATGAAACTATAAATACTTCCAGCTGCCACAAAACATTTTTTTAACCATAAAAAAAGATTTACTTGAGTAGATGGGCTAAAACCTTCAGGTACTGAGGGATATATCATGGTTGAAAGTGCAACATTTGTAAACAAATTACTTCGTGATTTCTTCATTAGGAGGAGCCGTTATTTGGGGTTTGAGTTTGGGAACAAGTATTTAAAGAGGTAAAAATCATTTTAAATCTTACTATGTGAAAGCTGCACAAATGCAAAAGGAGAGTTAGTTGGATCATTGCATCACTCAGACCTTTTTCAGACCGCCAGCCCATATCGGGTAGTCGGCATATCTAGATTGTATCTGAATTGTTTTCAGGAAGTCTGGACAGAAAAAAAACACACTGAATCTGATTTTTGCAAATCAGATCCAAACCACATGGTGAGGTGGTTTGAAATGTGATTCAAATCCGATTTGTACAGATGTGTCTTCACACCGGACGCTCTGCTTGTTCAAATTGGATATCAGAGTTCTTTTGCGTCACTTCAGGGATACTGGGTTTCTGAATGGAGTGTTTTGATTGACAAGACGGGGCCATAGATCCTGACAAGTGTCCCACGGTGCATTATAAAATCTGCATGCCACCTCTCATCATGAAATGTCCCAAGGACAACATGCTGCCAACAGTCACTGCTTTATGGACAGTGCCAAAGCCCTCTCTGCACAGTGTAGCCCGCCATGCTCGGAACATCATAACGTTAATGTGTTACAACCCGGCTCATATGGGTTGCAACAGAGAAAAGAGTGGGAGAGGAGACAAGGTTCAAAACAAGAATAATATATTTATTAGACCAAACAGAACCAAGGCAAAAGGTCAGTGTCAGTAGTCAGTAGTGTAAGCGTGTGGGGATGCAGGTGTGCGAGTGGATGTTTAAAAATAAAAGAGAAAACGGGGGGGCGCAACCGCACCGCGGCGTCCTCCCGGACCGGCGTCGGTGGAGTGGGGATGGGGGAGGAAGGGCCAGCAAGGAAGAGACCGGGCGTCACCGGCATCAAGCCTAAATACAAGATCCTCCCCTCTGGACCAGGTGTAGCTTGGATCCTGAAAGACAGAACAAGAACACCAACAGGCACCGTCCCACGTAACACAGAGGGCGGGGCCGTCACAAATGTTCATCGATCTGTTTTGTTGCTGAGTCTGTCTGATGCGATGGACTTCGCCACTGCGACTTGACAGTGCAAGTGTATGGATAGCGGGACGTACCTTGTATCTACATTTTCCATTCGTCATACTTCCTTGTTGTAAGGTTGCTCACCAACACACATACTGACGCCAACGTCATGACCACACCAACTCGTGCATATAGGTTGGTACAGAACAGTGATGTCTGGACGACGATGATGATGATGATGATGACTATGTTAGCCTAAATGATTCTACTCCCCCAAGTCACATCGATATAGTTAGGCTTAAAACCTTCCTTTCTGATGAAGCTTATAGTCAGGGCTGGCACAGGCCGGCCCATAGTTGTGCTGTTATAGGCTTAGACTGCAGAGGGACTTCCCATGATTCTCTGGAGCTTCAAAACAGGGGGTCAGCCAGGGTCACGATGGAGATAGAGGTAAAGAGGCTTTTTGAAAATCCTCACATGTTCCTGCGTCCACATTAACGTGTCATCAAACAATAGAGTGATTCACACTTGCATCATGAATTACCCCTCGGCACACTTTTAAAAAATCAGCATTAATTCTTGTCTCAGAAAATGACTTTAAGCATCAAATCCCCAAATTGCTTCCCTTTTTAAAAGCAAGTATTGAATAGAAATATGTGGGCTGTGTGTTTCTGCTCACCTGTGACAGCCCCTCGCTGATTGATAGTGTGTTATAAAGCCATTAAATTTGGTCTCCAACGTTTTTTCCAGGTTCTCTAAAAGGAACAAATGTACAAACTGAACCAAAGTGTAATTGTATTAGAAATAGATTTCAGTACATGCACTCTAGAGGTACTTTGTACAGCCTGCTGCTGATATACTGTAATTTTCTCTTCATAACATTATGACGGAGATACAGTTAACTCCATATTGTTGTCACATTTTGTAGACGTCCTTTTGACTGGCCAAGTCAGTCATATTATTTCAATCTCAACTGGTGTTTTTCACTTGCTGAAGACTTTACTGAAGGTAAAATCTTAAAACCACCTGTCAGCTGCCAAGTGTGAACTTCATTTTATTTAGAATCTGTCATATTCACATATGGTAATTGTATAGTAATCAAAAGGGAATGCATTAAAAGTTGGAAATACATCTCTGGTATGTAAATAACAGTGTGCCAATGTAACAGATGTACATACTGTGTTTTAGCACCATTGGTTGCATTTCCAGCCACCTGTTGTTGTTTTTTTCTTTTTCTTTTTTTCTTTTTTGAGCATTTTCAATTTTGTACATTGAGGAAGAAAAAAAAAAGAGTTGAAACACTATTAATCTAATTCAGTTGTTTCCAGTTCAGAAGTTTGAGTGTGGGAAGTGTTAAAAAGCTCTTAATGCTTCAGGAAAAGTTGTTTGCTGGAAGAGTTTTGGTTCAATTAGTGCCACAAACAATGAGCCACTTGGTCAAGGTTGACTATAAATCTTTATGTATTTGCTTGCTATTTGATTGACAGTTGTGTATGTGTATATGTGGAGTGATGTTCGCATGTATCACTGAGATGGTGCCCTGAAAGAGAGAGCACACATCACAGCAAAGCTTATTTATGTTGGTCTCCAGCGGAGCCCTGCTGAAAAATTGCAGAGTTTGTCGGACCAGGGCGGGAGTTTTTGGCCCGTGCAGGGCTCTAAATCATTGTTTGTATCAAACGTCCTCTGAAGCTTCCGCTGCTCCAACTGAATAGACGAAGAATGGTGGCAGACAAAAAACATCAGACCTGTGTGAAGAGATGAGGAGACTGTGACCTTTCTTGAATGAATACATAAAACATAAATGCCGTATTACCATCACATTTTCCGCATGGTCTTTCACCACTCATCTGACTCTCAATAAATTCATCTTTCGTTGCTCCCTTTATTCTGCAATGCTTTCATAGCTGCCATCTCGAGAATGAGCACCACCGTCTGCTGAAGGGTCCTATAGACAACTTCTAACCGTAACCACAGAGAATCCGGACAAGTCAAGACACAAACAAGGGGTGGAAGGTAAGAAATTACATTTAATTAAGTTAATGCAATTCAGCAGCTTTTTTGTGTACTTCTACTTTTTTGAATATTTTTTTAAAATCAATAATTTTACTTTTTCTCAAGTACATATTATTTTTAAGTACTTGTACTTCATACATTTTAAATGACTTCCATTACAAAGTAAAAATAAAAAGCTGAAACAACAGTTTCTCCAAGTTTTCTATGAACTGATGCTGCATCTGCAGCAACAGTCAGTCACACACACACAGACAGCAAAGGGACGTTGGCGCACAGAGATTGAGACACACTTTTACTTAACTAACTTAACAACCTTAAATATCTTTTTACGTTTACTTGCGTACATTTTTACGCAAGTAATTTTACTTTTACTTAAGTAAAATTTAATAAGGTAAACTGCTCTTCTGCTAAATAGATTTTTTTTACACTCTTTCTACCCCTGCCACATGGTACCAACCTTAATATACTATTAGCTCACAAGCCTTTTACTATAGATGGAGGTAAACAAACAATCATTTTTCCCCTAAATTTCTTAAAACTAATCAATTAATAATCATAGTAATTTTGGGGGGTGGTGGGGGAGCAATACTTTTATCCAGCACCTTTCTCAACACTGTAGATGAATTATATTTAAAAATTATTCAGCTGTATAGTAACATTACCAATTTATCCTTTAATGCTTGTACGTCCTAATACTTGCATTCAGGTAACATGAGTGGATGGAAAACATTCGTTTATTTGCTTCCTCTTTTGCTTTTTTTCCCTCTGAAAATTTGGTTTAACTTTATAAGTAATTGATATATTCTGTAATACATTGCAAGAACATTATACAAGTCAGACCTGATACCCACCTGTCAGTTTTCCACATTTATCCTGCCTCATGGCTGCAAGGACATCTACATACTTGGCAAGTATATTTCAGCTGGATGCCTTTTGAATTTCCATACTGATGAATTTTCACTAAATGGTCGTGCATTTCCTTCATAGTTTTGTTATGGATGATGGTAAACACCTGATAAATTTGACCCAAAACTGATCTGAATGTTATGTTCACTTTCTCTCATCCTCCCCTTCCCTCTCTGTTAGCTTGTCGGCCTGTCTGATAGCCAACTACCTTGACAGACTGCCACACACCACCTCCGTATCGGCCACAACATTTTGGTATATATCACAGCCAACCCTAAGTACCAACAAATAAGCCCAGGCAAAGCAGTAATTCATCATGTGATGCTCGGCTGTAATATATCTCTCTGTCTTGGTCACCATAACTCTTCCTTATAGTAGCTGTTTGAACACTGCAGTGTTACCAGGGACAGGAGCGATAACTCTGGTGTAATAATGGACCCGTACGCAGCCCCGATGATGGACGAGCCCCCCTTGTCAGAATATATTCTTAATAAAACACACTTCTTTAATAAGGGTCCTTCTGCTGAAGGTCTCATGTGCAGGAAAACTCAGGAGACTGAAATCCCCACATACCTCCTGTGTATGTTGGGGCTGCCCAAGGGGGTTACAGTACAGAATGTGTCGTCCAATAGCAGTGAAGAATGGAAGGTGAGTATGTGTTTTATTCCCCAGTTGTTGGCACATCTGAGCTTCACGGAGCCAGAGGTCAACTTTATGAAGCTGAGCTGTTGCCGTGCTGGAAACGCTGCTCCACCACTTTGGGTTGGGCTGAAATATCTCAACAGCCACGAGACGGGATGTTAGCAAATTTTGTGCAGACATTTATGCAGCCCATAGGATGAATTGCAAGGACTTTAGTTTATGATCATATACCAACAAAACTAAGGACATTCCCGTCTCAGCTGTGCTATGTGTAGTTCAATTGCACGAACATAATGATCCTAAAATGCTAAACTAATGCCCAGTTCAGACTGCAAGATTTTAGCCCTGACTTTTCCACTCACCAACAGTTTATGGACTGCCATTAAAAACTTCAGATCAGAGGCAAATCAGGGCTCACTCTTCTGAGTTTTAATTGCCATGTATGAATTGTTCAAAGATGCTATTCCGCTATGACCAAG
The DNA here is from genome assembly GCA_029783625.1 of Naso annulatus. NCBI lineage: Eukaryota > Metazoa > Chordata > Actinopteri > Acanthuriformes > Acanthuridae > Naso > Naso annulatus. Next base: position 7,073,019 of record JAPZDX010000012.1, on the reverse strand, counting down.
ACAATCATCAATGCATTGCATACCCAAGACAGATACTGGGACAAGGACAGTAGTCCAATTAAATGGCCTAATCAAGCTGTAACCGTAGCTCGACATAAGTGTGTATATAAACGTACTGAGTGACCACAGCGACAAGCTACAGCCAATGAGTGTGCAAGATACGGGGTGAGGGGACAGTCTTGGGGAGGGATTTTAACACATGCAAAATAACATTGACAATCTTTTTCTTCTTTGTTTTCTTATGTGCAAATCAGCGCACAAACTACATGAACTGGAAGTTCATTGCAGACTTCCTTTTCTAGAAAGGATAAAACAGGAGCATTCCCATGTGATCTCCTGTGACACCTCTCACTTGTGTTTTGGTGAGGCAATGATTTCAGTGCTCTCATTTTTTAGGGCTGCTCTCAGTTGGTCAAATTTTATTTAAAGTTACAACTTTGTCTTCCAACAACTAGGAAAGCAAGGTAATCGAGACGAAATGTATTATTGTTCCGCATGCCATTGCGCAATGATGCTCTCTTTTGTCTCATAAATCCAGTGCAACCATTTTCTCATTGTTGACCCAAATAATTGATTATGAATTTTGCCATAATCGAGTAGTACATTTTTGTCCTGACATTTTTAAAATGAAGACCTCCTCTTCTACAACCTCCTCTTCTATTACCAGCCATTTCGTGCTTTTCCTGTTGTTGCCTTTATTTTACTGCTGTGTTACCAAACAGCCTTATCCTCTGCAGAGGTAAATAGTGGTCATCATTTGCACTAATATCTTAAGGTCCCCATCTCAGGCTTTGTTTGCACTGAATGTCATTCATCTGCTTGCAGCCGATGAGCTGTCTGATAAGCCTCATAGTAACAACCCTGTGAGGTACTCCCACATCTCCGCTTCTTGCTTTAGATCAGGTGGAGAAAGGGCAATTGGAATCTGAATAAGAATTCAGATCTGTGAGCCCCATTGAGCAATTCAGGCATATGAGTCATTTTTTGGTAGTTCCAGAGCGTATGCAGCACAGGCAGCCCGCAGTAAGTCTCAGATTGCACATCTACTCTTAAAAAGGCAGCAAAGGATGGGAAAAAGCTCACCAAAAGTGGACAAAGGAAGTCTCCTTTTCTCTGAAGTGTGATGGATTACCAGTTAAAGAGAACAGCTTGTGGGAAGAATGAGCCTGAGAGAAAAACTCATGCACAAGTTTAGTTTTTGATATCTGAAGTAGAATTGCTCATTTAATGGCTTCTGCTGTCTGTGCTGTTTGTGACCTTGGAAACAGCCAATAAGGAACAAAAAAGAACTTTGTTTTTGCGGACTTTCACCTTCCATCATAACAACCATTCATCGTCCAGGCTGGTCCAAACCAGACTTCCTTCACTTAATCAAAGAAAACAAAGGAAAAAAAAGCCACACAAAACACAACAATACACAAAAACAGTGGTCAGAAGAGAAACAGATATGCGTGCTGAATATAATCAGCCAAACTCTAACTCAAAGTAAGTACATTAAACATCAATTTTAGACGATATATATATTCCATCAAAGTCTGCTCAGTGTGATTCGGTCGGAGTGACAAATGTAGCCCTGCGGTCGGAGTGTAAAAAGCTACAATATGATGTTACTGTAGACAGCAGTGAAAAAGTAATCTCTCCAGGCTCTCCACTTGTCACACTGTGCGAGCAGCGGCGTTTCACTTATTTTAATCTCCTCGAGCTACAAAGAAAAAGAAGAGATGAAAAAGTGTTACATTAATAAAGAAACTCCCTTAATCCAGGATTCCAATGGATGATTCCCCCTCAAGAAAGTGACATTGACTCATTGGAAGACTGTGATACTGTTAGTTCTGCTTAGACAGATAACTCAGCATGTACTGGAGGCGAGCAGCTCTACCACCTTAGGTGTCGACCCTTCACTATCACTCACATTTCCTGTGCATTAGCGTGTTGTATGTGGGCTTCATGTTACACCTCTGCAGTGCATGCACTTACCATTAGTGTTTGGTTTTCAGTAATATTGTTCTCAGCCTTGATTTTCACCTCTGACAAGTTGACAGTAGCACCTGATTTTGCAGTGTGAAAGATGAGAATTGTGAGTGAGTCTCATGATTCCTTTTAAAGCACGTTTCATGGTGCCAGGATTTACGTTGTGTTATTAACTCTAATGATTTGATGCGGCTCCTGACAACCTATAACAGTTAAAATAAAAACTTTGGGCCCTATGAAATCTGTTTTATTTATTCCAAATTCCATTGCATTTTATTCCAAGTTCCAATTTTCCATGATATTTATTGGTATCCTTTTTTTTTTAACCTTTTACACTAATTTTACCATTAGAGAATGTGCGTTATTAATGTGAATGAATGAAATGTCCACAATTTAATAAATGTAAATTTAATGATGCAAGCTACATTGCATTAATAAGTGATTCAGACAAACAAAATAATGTCATAATATACCATATTATAATAAGCTTTGCATTGCTTTAAGTGAAGACAAAATACATGACTGCAAACAAGAGTCTGTTTCAGTTATGTTGGTGTCTCTTTTTTATTTACATGTTTGAAATAAACTTCATTTAATCAAATCATATAATCTTTATTCCTTATGTTCAGTGATTCCTCTCAGGTATCAGTAAAGTTTTCTGATTCTGATACATGGCTATTATTGCACCATCGGGGGTCATCTTAACATCATAATTTGCTTGCACACAATTCATTTAGCAGGTTGTGAAAAGAATGCAGGCTATTGAGTTAATGTAGATAATCAATAATGCAGCCCCCCCCCCAAATAGAATTTTGTGCAGCCCGGCTCCTTGCGGTCTGCTTCCAGGGGTGACTGCAACGTCCTGAAAACTCTGCCTTTGCACAGTCTGTCTTCTCCTATAGAACTGTTAGAGATCGGAATGGGCTCCTTAACAACATAAAAAAAATATTACAAACTGTCACAGCTTCTCTCAGAATGTGGAAACATGGCTGCTGGACAACCAACACTGTCAGCACTGAGTGTAATACCATATTTTCCATTCCGCGTATGTATGAAAAATGATTTGGTGGGATATGCATGTGTATAGGGCACTTTATTAACATAGTTACAGTATGTACTTAATGTTTCTTAATGTGTAAGACACCTACACTGGTAACCTGAACAATACTCAATGTAGTGATGGATGCAGTGTGTACTTACTGGCGTGTAGTTGTTAATTATTAATTGCTATATATAATTATTATCAATTACTTTAAGTAATTAATGATAATAATAAAGTAATTATTAAAGTAATTATTAATTGCTTTATAATACTAGAATGTGTATTTCTTGCTGTATCTAGTTGCACTATGTTTTTTGTGTTCTGTACGTGATGTGTCTTATTTTTAGGGACTGCAGATGGAAATTAGCACACTGCTATAATCTGGTACAATACATCTTATCTCAGTGAGATTAATGTTCTCTTTTTTGTGCATGGTCCCTGCCAAAAATAAATAAAACTCAGACACTGCTCAGCTCTTTTTTTGGGGTACGTAACGAGTTTTGTAGTTTTCTTTGCCGGTGTCTCATGCGGCCGCTTCAACATGCTTGCATTGTTTTGGAGGGCGGCAGGAGTGTTCTCCCCCAGATGAATGTTCCGTGATAATCCCTGTTTAACAACAGATTCCGTTTTTATTGGCCAACTCCGCATTACCGTCCACGGTACCGTTAAATCATAGTGGAAATCATTGGGCCCTATACTCAACATTGTTTATCAAAAGGGTTGGGAAGGTTATTTTGGAAATGTAATAGGTTATGGATTAGTTACCCTATTTAAAATGCAATAAGTAATGTAACTATTTCAATTACTTTATCAAAGTAATGTAGCTTATGACATTTGGTTACTTTTTGATTACTTTTCTAAATTTCTAAGGAATGTATTTAACTGTTAGCCATTTTTAAATCTTTAAACCAGACAGTGTTTACCTTACAGTAGTGCTCAACATTTATTAGGCTACATACCCACAGATGTTTCCTCAGGTTTGACACTGAAACTTTCAACATCAGTAGCATCTCACATATTAAACAAACATATTTTGCATTGCACTGTTATGTTCAAGCCCTTTTGGAGAGCGTTTTTGTATCCATAGACATGATAGCAACTCTCATACAGGTTGTTTAGCATTGAATGGCTGCGGCAATGTGGACTGATTTAATTGGCAACGTGGTGCCCTGCAAATTCAAATGAGAACCAATCAAAAGTATCAGAATAGCATCAATCTTTACCAAACAGCCTTGCCTGTCAATGGCAAAAGAAAAACAATGTACATATCAAAAACATGCAAGACAACAAAATGAATATTATTCCACATATAGCCTGAGCTTTTTACAGAAAACATTCAGATTTAACCCCCTTTGTTATCATTAGCATTTTTACAAGTAATTTTAATGTAATTGCACATTCTTTCTTAGTAACTGTAATACATTTAAGTTACAATTATTTTGTAATTAAATTACATAACGATTTTACATTGATCTAGCTCCATCCCAACCCTGTATATCAAGTTGATACTTCATAATCTGTCGTAATTTTTCAAGAATTGCTTTTAAACATGATTTGAACTGATCTACGATCCTTTTTTTTGCCTCAAACATAATACAGTAAGAACAAAAGCATACTGTCTATTTATGTGCCTTTTTTGTAACAAACTACATGTATATTTGTTTAAGCCTAACATTTCACTTTGTAGCAAAGGGATTCTCATGTTTTCGAAGTCTTCACAGGAAAATTGACCACATTGGCCTGAATATTAGTTATAAGACTGAATAGTACAACATGAAATACCCTCACATTAGTGAAGCATATCACTCCTCTCACACTCTCTCCCGTCCGACTCTTTGAAGCAGTCAAAATGATTTTCTGCTGACAGTTACCAATTTTTCAGACAGTCTTTTTGAGCTCCTCTTCATCTGTGACAGCACTAATTCTTGGATGTTTGACAGATGGTCCTGTCTTCGGTCTGTTTATGCACTAAAGACGTCAGAGACCAACTTAACTCATTTTAACTCATTATTCATTTAGGGGCGGCTGTGGCTCAGGAAGTAGAGCGATCTTCCTATGGTCACAGGGTTGCTGTTTACGCCCCAGCTTCTGCTTTCCTGATGTCAACGTGTCCATAAGTGCTTTATTTTTTTTGATTCAGTTCACTTTTTTCTAAGCTAGATTAGTTCACTGGTGACTTTTTTCTGAGCATATAAATACCTCCACAGTGATATTAATCAGATATGTTTGTTTTTCAACAAAGTATGTGTTATTAAATTTTTCAGTACAGAGCAAAGAACATCACCTATGTGAACTGTGGCCTCTCTGCTGAGTATAAACTTTAATGCCTTCATCAGGGGTAATTTGACAGTAATTTTTTATGAAAGGAACATTACTCATTGCCTTTACCCACCTATGTACGTGCATGATGATTCATGACTCAATCTAATGAGGTTCATTCATTTCACTGTACATGCAAAGCGAAGGTGCTCTGTGCACCTTCCTCTTGTGCAGTTTTTTGCCTTGTCAACGTCTTTAGTCATTAGAGAGTGATGAGAACAGTTTGTCGGCTTCAAGGACTCATGATTGTACTAACAAAAGTAGCATCAAGGCTCTTTTAAGAGCTGCAGGCCAAGCATCTGCAGGCTGTTAAAGCCACATACTCAACCCAAAACCTACAGTATCATTGGAGAATGAATCATCTGTAGAAACTCTGAGGTGACTAAAAAAACTTTTTAATGGAGCAATGGAGAATGGAGGCTTTGATAAGTTTTCATGAAATAAAACATCAACGGAAACTTCTGCTGCGCTGCTGTCTGCTTCATTTTCACCAAAACGTATATGAACACTCTGCTTGATTCAGCTCAACTTTATTCAGAGAGCTACAATGCAATGCTACAAATCACTCATTGAGGCATCTTAATGTACTGACATTTTTGATTTTACTACTTGATTTAAGTGATTATTCAAGCTTTAATTCAAAAACAGTCCGCTACCATGACTATTTTTAAAAATTACAATTTTGAGAGTAACAAGATAACTCGAGCATGCGCCTGCTGTAGACTCCAGACTGGTATTAAAATGTTCTGAACAAAATGTGATAAAACGTGAACACATGTTGATGCAACGTGTAAACACGTTATGATCAGAATGTGACTGGATCTGGCAACCACGTCTGAAGGTAGTCTGGTGTACATTGTGTTCAAGTCTTATGTAGGTGTAAACGCAATCTGGGCAGCATGCAGACATCCGCACATGCAACTTCATCACCCCGCTTTGATCTGTGACCTCTACGTCGTCATTCTGCGTGTACTGAAGGACACAAAGACTGCAGAGTGTTGCCAAGGCCACCATGTATTTCTCCACTCTCTCATCCACGGAGACTGGTTAACTGTCATGGCATTTACCTTAACCACCATTTAAACTGCTGCTACGCAAGTCAGCTGTTCCTTCTGTTTGCTTCCGACAGAAAAGTGTCACATGACCCCTACCTCAACAGCGAAAAAGAAAAAAAAGGCTGTGCTTTAGTAATATTTCATGCAATCGCATTCCTGCGACGTTGACAGTCTACAGCTGGTTTGCCACAATGGCTAATCAGTCATGCGCAGCTTTTGCTGGAGGACAGAGATCCAATCTCAGTGTGGATAACAAGAATGCATTAAAATACCAGGTATAAATGGAAAGGCAAGATCGGATTCTTTATTATCTGAATAACTCATGCGGATACAGATCATATTTTAATACCAGGTGTAAATGGGGTGTATTTGCCATGAACCTCGCATTATTAACTAAGATTCAGAAAATCTGTTTTTGTGACATTTATGCATTGATGAAGTCTTCCATGTCTGCATCTAAAATGCATTGGCATCTAAGAAACTATTTCTTCTTCACCTTCACTACTTTCTTTACCCTGACCGAAGCACTGCTGATCTTTTTGTACAAGCAGGCATTTGTATGGCTGGAGGAGCTCAACCCCACTGTCCAGAGCAAAAATGAGCTATTGTGTTTCCCCTCCTTACTTTCCTTCCCTTTCCACAGCCTGTGCAGTGTGTTTGTAACCCAGTCACCTTCAAGTGTTCATAATGTGCAGAGCCCACAGCAGCCCAACATGGTAGCATCATTATATTTTGTGAGAATCCACGGATTCCAACCAGTGCTCCTCCTATCGCCTATCACAAGGCCTGACCTGTGTTGTCCAACTGGTTTGTGATTAACAAAATTTATTTAGCATGGTGTACTGTTGTAGCATGATATCAACTAAAATAATAAAGGTTTAAATGACACAGGGCCTAACTATAATACAGACCCACAAGATAAGGTAATAACAGCCCAGCATCCGGAGAAATGACATCTATATTCCACATCTCACAATTTCACAAAATAATGAAAAATGCCCATCACAGTTCCCCAGAGCACAGAGTGACTTTCTCAAATTGCATGTTCTTGTCTGACCAACAGACCAAAACCCAAAGATATTCAGTCTGAAGTTAAATTACTTTTTTTTAAAAAGCATTTTATAATGATTTAAGCAATTAAACCTTTGCTATTTTTTATGATTTTCTTGTGAATTGACTTATTGAGCAAGCTGTCATTTCAGCATAAGTTGATATTATGACTTAATGATTTAGTGCCCATTTGTTTGTTGCATGTTTGAACCTCAGCATGCGGGATGGTGCACGTGCAGTTTGACACGGAGGCTGTTTCCAGGCTCATCTGCTGAAGGATGGAAAGTTTAGGACGTGTTGTTATGAGCAGGTGTAATGTCAAAACTTGAAACCTCCAGTGTGTGTTCTCTTTGTGAATGACTTTTTCAGTGAAGCAGGAAACATCTTTTGTCTTGCAGTCAGACTTTACACCAAAAGTATTTGCATATTGATACATTCTCTTTGAGGGAGGAGGAGTCATGTTCATGAATCTTTATCTTTTGTGTGTGTGTGTGTAAAAACCACGTCAGTCACAAACTACGACCCCAAAGTATTTTATATATATGTTAAATTTAAGTCTAAAGGGAATCTTGGCCATTACCTGTCCTGCCGTGTTTTGGGTTTGTGCACATTTCAGTGCTTTCCTGCTGCTTTTTCATTCTTTCCTTTTTATTTCCTTTTTAATTCCACCTTACTCACTGAGTTGAATGTTAACCATTTCACATCTACCTTAATAAAATCAGGAATTACTAACTGGAAAAGCTTAAAACAGAGAATCACAAGGCCAAAATTCATGCACGAGGGTTAGTGGATAATCTAACAAATCCA
>JAPZDX010000012.1:7033748-7043885 GCA_029783625.1 Naso annulatus | reverse complement strand
AACTCAGGTTGTCAAGTCGCCAGAGGCCAGTTTACGAAAAGAACAACATCACCTGTCACTAAGTAGTACAGCATAGAGCAGCCAATAAGAACGAGAGCTCTCTGAAATGATCCGTGATTGGACGAAAAGTGCACATCACAGTCTGGATACAGAGCAAGGGAGAGGCGCAGGAGTCCAGTGTTCTGTCAGACCAGCTGAATTAAAAAATGCTGAAAGGTTGTTATTAAGTTTTTGCTCAGTGACACCAAAAATAAATTGCCTACCTCAGCTTTAACATGACATTATATAGTATTATTACACGTTTTTAGGTCACTGCTTTCCAGTTATCTCAAACATAACTTTGGCATTTCTGTTCTGCATATGTTATCTGTCATCTGGTATAGTATAAATATGGCAAAACAATATATGCAGTATATGCATTAGGCAAAAAAACTAAGCTTATATATTGGCTGTGCTGATTTACTGATCTCAAAACTAAATTTGACATTATTGTCACAGTGCGATTCCACCAAGAGCCATCGAATGATGACATAATTCATTATTTGCCAGCCAGTGTTTAAAAATCAATACATTTCTGTCTGGTATTTCATCAGACTACCACAAGATTAGACAAAAACAACACCAACAAACAAATCAAATACCTCCAAACCCAGCTGTACTTCCTCGCAGAGCTACGGTGTGTTTGCTCACAAATGGAGTCCTGTTTACAGTGTCAGACCAACTCCAGTGTTCAGTCCATTAATTTGCTTCCTCCTGATTGCTGTGCACCTGAGCATGCACTGAATGGAACTCATAAAAGCAAGTAGCTGTATATCTAACACACCTATCATAACATTGTCATTAGCAGATCTTGCCTGAGGCGAAACATAAGCGAGGCAGCGGAAGGCAGCATTAATGACTGAACTAGATGCAAGCAAAATAATCCAGCAGGACATATATGATAAAATGGGTCGAAATAAATCTTACTTCAATGCCTGCAGAGAGCAACAGAAGTTAGCAGGAACATTTGTGATGACTGATAGCATAACATAATTAATTTGAGGGTTTATAAATGCAAAAAGATTCTATTTTCAACCAGGGACGCTGGAGTGTTTCTGCGTCAGGATACAAACTATCGAATTCCTTTAAACAGCATAACTCCCACTCTGCGCTAAGCTGCTGTATTATTTCTCAGCATGCTAGAAGCTCGCTGCATGAGAATTCACTATAATTGCAGTCTAATTAAACTAATAAACAAAAAGAAGCCTTAGGGGACACAATAATATAGCGTCATGGGAGAAAGTCATCCATAAAAAATCGTCATTCTTTGGCCTTGATTAGCTTTACGGCCCGTTCACATATTAGAGCACCCAGAGGTCAACAGCCAGGACCCAGATGACTGCTGTGCTGTAGGCTTAATGAACGCAACGACTGCTTTCCGATGTCCAAAGATAACGCTCTGCTCTCTGGACTGTAGCATCAGTCTTAATTATGTACATTTGGGCCCGCGGGACATTATTGTGAATCATGCTGTTTATCTTTGTACTGAAAGAGACAAAGAGAGGAGTGAGTAGGGGCTGGGGTTGGTAACAGGTAGCAGGGAGGAACATCGAGCCAACAGCGTCATGAGCACACTCTTGTCTGACATCCGGTCTCGTTGAACTCACTGCAACTCCCACTCTTTGTCTGACTAGCGCACTTACATCAGTTTTTTGTCGCGGAGTTGGCAGTACCAATTGAGCGATGAAGATTTCATAGAAGAATAAACAACAGCACTCAATTCATCTGTCCATTCATGCACTGTAAAGCCAGTCCTCTTGTTGTATGGGTTGATTGAGCTTGAACTGAACCTATTGTGTTGAAGCCTCATTCCCATGCACACTTTTGTCTGACGCCTCCTCCTCCTGCCTCTGTCTTTGAGGCAGCCGTTGATTTAGGCTGTTTCTCCAGGTAAGCAGGTGTCACTTCTGTTCCTGAAACCAGCGTGAAGTACGGTGATCACGCTCCATAGATAGACCAGATGTCCCTGTTCTAATGATAGAGGGAGCCTCCCATGGCATTTGTTACATTTATCCCGGCACCCGATGACAAATAAATGACTGCTTGTAATGCTGAGGCAGACGCCCGCTGTAAACTGGTGATGATCGCATAGGCAGCTAGATAAGCATAATCAAGACCCGCAGGAAGTGGAGCATTTAATTGCTCTCAAAGACATGTCAACGTGGGCTGTAAGGCTTTGTGGGGCCTGTCATTTACAGTCAGATGATTATGAGGTGTGTTTGCTTTGACATGTTAATTCTTTAAATAATAACATTGTTTATGTAACAGCTCAGATAGTCGGTCACAGGGGGTGTTTTTTATGTTTTTTACATGAACCTGAGCAAAGCAAAAATGTCTTTTTGACGGCAGTAAAAGCCCCCAGGACGAAACATGGAAGTGGTTTCAATCTGACTCTCAATCACCCTGTTTCTTTGTAAGAATGATATCAGTTGTCAGCTCCTTTCAAAAACTTTACAAATAAATTAGGATTACAGTATATACTGTATATTATTTATATCATTTCTAACATTTCACATACTAGTTAACTAATTATTAAATATTTGTATATACGTTTTTGAATATTAGTTGAACATTTACAGAATGTTCAGCAAAGATTAATGAAACGGTTAACTAATTAGGGTTATAGTTAAGGTTAGGAAAAACAGCTACATTGTTGAATGTCAACTGATATGTTGTTGAAATGGTACAAATACTCTTTAACTATCGGTACGTGGACTATCCAAATACCTAAATTTAATTTGACAACTCTAAGGTTAAGTTTTGATTAACACAACTTGTTATGGGTTCGGAAAAAGATCGCAATCTTGGGTCAAATGTGTATTTTAGTGAGGTTAGGAAACCTTTGTAGTCAAGGTTACAACGATAACTCCCTTCTTTAGTGTAAGGTGTCAGGGAAAAATTGTGGTTATAGCTTAAAGGTCCTGAAGACAACTTCAAACCAATACCGAGGAGAATCTTGATCAGTGTCGACTGAGACATACCATACCACTGGCTGACAATCAATCCTTTGGCCAACAGACAAAGGTACATTTGAGCCTGACAAATTTTTTGATAATGATAAATTCATGATAATCCTAAATTATATGGTAAATTATGGTAAACAAGCAAACACCAAACATCACTCTGACTGCCTGCCCCTGCAAACACTGTGCTCATATAAAAGGGCCACATAACTTCCTCCTCATTTTGTCACTTGAAGATTGCCATATTTTGGGGGGAGGAACTTGCTGAAATGACCACCACTGTCTTAAGAGGACTTTGTTGAGGAATGTGGAATTTTTCATAAAATCTTTATTAAATCTTTATGAAAATGCCACTGGGGCTGTTCAGCTGCAGCCATAATCCAGCTGCTTGCACTCAACTCTGCTGATGTTAGTGAGCATCCTGGGCTCTGCAGTGACATAACATACATATGACTAAACCTGACTGACTTGAATCTTGTCGATAGATGAGGTAATGAAGCCACCGTGTTGCTTTAGTTTGCTGATGTTACCAGGCTCCATTTCTATGCAAACATTAACTACTGCTGCACACTGAGGAGAGGAGAGGCAGCTGAAAGCACACTTGGATTTCACATCCCTTGGCTTCGGAGTCCTTTACATTAAAAACAAAAAACATAATTAACATGTCCTTTATACAAATGGTTTTATCCATATTGTAATCTCAATTTTTTTGTTTGTTTGTTTGTTTTGTTTTGATTGTTTTTTGTTTGTTTGTTTGTTTGTTTTTCATATTTTATTTTTGTTTTTTGCTTTCCTATGTCACTGATGTTACATGCAATGTGCATAATAAGAAACGTCTTACAATGCAAAAGCTGGTACTGTCAAACACCAAAGATAAAAGAAATAAAAACTTTTAATTATTAAAAAAAAACCCAAAACATGCTTTCTCAGTTTCCTTTAAAAAACATGGTTTTTTAAAGGAAACTGAGAAATTCATGAAAGGTCTCACTTTTGAATTTACCCATTATCTGTTCAGACATTGGCAAAACAAAGTGATAAATACACTTAAAACACTTCACATTGTACCTTTAAAAGCACGCTGTAACTCAGTGCTGCATGGTCTGACTAGACTTCACCATTTTAAGTGTGAGTTAATTAACTTTTTTAGACTCTACACTCAAAGGCTGTTTTGGTTATATATTAAATGCGATTATTTCCTCTTCAAGGAAAGAAAAAAATATATAGGACATTTCCCTGAAGCAAGATTCCCAGTTTTTGTTCTGTTTCATGTCTTACCTTAACAATGCTCAGGGCAATGGTAGAAGTTCTCCAAAGGATAAAAGTGGAACTATCTCCCAGCAATTGTGTGAACAGTTTCCCATATAAAAAAAATTAATGAGTGATTAGTGTGTATTTTGAGCAACAACCTAAGTCTCAGGATGAGAAAAGTTTTTCAGGGTTCGTGAAGTAAATTTATCCGAGGCAAAAAGGAAGAAACAAAAAGTAGGACTTAATTTATCCTGTAAAGATTTTTTTCTTCCCTTCTATTTTACTATTCAAAGCCATGCCGGCTAATGGATTACCTCATCCTCCAAAAGAGCTGTTCAATCTCTCTGTGATTGTATAATTCTCTTTCATCTTCAGAGAGCGGAGATGGAATGATTAAACAAAGAACTCGCTGATATCCATGGCTGCTGTTGACATGTGACTCAAGATGTGCAACACTCACATTAAAAAATAATGTGGCCTTGGACTGCTGTTTCTTTGCTGTGTGTGCTTGCTTGTGATGATCAAGAACGTACAGTGATAATGGCTGACATTTGGGTACATTTTCCTGAATATATTGCAGTAAATGTAACATATAATAAGCTGAATATATTAAACTCATTGGGTCTCTCATTGTTTTCAACATGTAGATGCTGTTACTCAGTTTTATTGTGTCATGAGGAAGCCAATATGCAGGTTCACAGCAGTTCAGATGTTGTGGTGTTAACATGCAGCATATGAAAATAAGTTAATATACTGCTAGTCACGTATTGCATTATTAATGTAATTCAATTGGCTGCAGTCTTCTGCAGATTTTCTGCAATGCTGTAGACTATAGAAATTATTTTGGGATGCTGAGCGTGACACAATGCACACACTCGGCCTCTCAAGAACATTTTCTGCACAAAGGTAACTATCACAGCCAGTATTCCAGGGCAGCATTTTGATGCATTGTTTAGTTTAATCCCAAAGGGAGGGAGGTGAGGATTAATGTGTTGCATCTGTCAGACTCATGCTGGCACTGCTGATAGTGTCCATGCCAGTATGAGGCTTTTCCCCCACCACTGTCCTCTCTTGTAGCCCCTGAGCTTTTGTAACGCTGCCAAAAGACCTCTCTCAACTAATTCTACACATTTCTCATGTGCCATTGTTCTACCCCTTCGGCTTTGTACCGAAACTGTCTCCGCTGAATGTGAGTTCCAAGCACAGCCTCCATTTCCATGTCCCTTTTGGATCCCTCTCGACCTGTAGCCTCCCTGTGGTCCCACTGGATGGAATCCAGGTCCACGGTTCATGAGGTCAGACACATTGATTTGACACGGGAATAAGAGTTTGAACTTGTGTTTGGGTAAACAGCTCATGGGTCTCTGATGCATTGTGGCACTAAGCCGTCACATATATGTGACTCACTGCTTGCTGCCTGCAGATTTAGAACAGAATGCACTCCTAAAATTGTGTCTACACCTCGTAGGTTGGTATTATTTGAAATATAAGACTTTCACATGACATCTCCTTTTTTGTTTTTTCAGCTACAGAGTTTTATTAACGTCATTTCTAAAATTGTTCTTGTCATAAAATAAAGGCAGAGTAGAATATTTTAATAAGAAAATGAACTGGGGATCTGTGTTGGACTGTGGTACAAAGTGAAAGATTGATGAAGTGCAGTTTTTAAAAATAAAGTTGAGTAGTGTGCAGTAGTTTTAAATTGTGCATTTAATGTCCTGTCTTTTAGTAGTAGTCAGTTAATCAAGGGAGATATATCTTTTGTTTTACAACAGACAGTTCTCCCTAAAAAGGTCTCAAATGCAACCAGAAGGGTTAATTAATTTAGGCATGACCAACATGGAGGTAGCTCGGTGTCCTTCACTCTGCATTTTAAAGTATTGCGTCTGAAAAGGGTGATGGAAATGCCAAAATCTGAATAAAAATGCTCCAATGTGCAAAAAATGTTGTGCGCTCACTTGAGGTGGTTTTTGACTTACGCAAAAAAGAGTTCTTGAGAAAACTGGGAGATGGAAACACATTTGCTGAAAAAGTTGTGACATAGCAAACACTGAATTTACAATACGGCTGTTTACGCTGACCTCTTTCCGGTTTTCCCGTAACGCGCGGCAACACGTCTGCTAGCAACAGCAACAGCAGATACGTGAAGACCGCTGAGGAGACCAAAAATTAAAAGTCATTCCTGCAGACGTCTCTCCAGCGCCAAGCTGTTTATCCGCTCCAAACATTTGATGGAAACACACCTAATTCACATCTCTTTTTTTCTTTTTTCTTGCAAACTTTCAAAAGTTTTGCCTCACACTGAGATGGAGACCGGGCTACTGACACGAAAGTTATTACACCTTGAAAAATAGCTAACAAGTGCTGTCTTCCTCGCTTGAATATTAGCGTGAAGGAAAAAGTTTGACACAGAAGTCTTTTTCGACTAAGACTGTCGCACATTTTCAGGTACTTTCTGTAATGTTTACTGAATATGGACGAGATGTAAACAAACACGATATCTTTAAAGTAAAGCTATTATGGGGACAATGAGTAGGCTTTATGTAATCGACGTGGCTGACATTGAAAAAGGTCAATGACACGTAGTAAGACCATCACGGTCCTTTAAAGTGCGTAAAAACAACAGAACAGCCTCTGCAAGTCCCTCAGATTATGTTTAAGTAATACTTGTAGTAGACTAGTTACAAAGTACGGATAACAGCAGACGTGAGGATGAGAAAAACATGTCTGCAGTATGTGGCTGGCAGAAGCTGCCAATATCCTAAAAATAAAGAGTGAGACACTCCACAGTATAGTTCATTGCTGTTCTGTGCAGCAGAGTGTACAGTTTGAACGATGATCGCAGCTCTGACTAAACAGGTCTGATGCTGCCGTCTGATCACTCCTCACATGAATCACCTCTGAGGTGCCCTCACTCCATCAGCTCACTGTCACCGTCCAAGTGAAGTGTTTCTTATTACCAATAATGCCTTGCAAAGCGTTGTCAGCAGGCAGCGCCAGGATAAATGCTCCTCTTCCCTGAGGTGACACTTGATTAACAAGTGTCTATCCATTACAGCTCATCAAAAGTCTGATTCAACCAATTAAATCCTACAACTTGTGCATGTCAAACATTAAATGCAGCAGTCATTCATGACCTTGATGTAGCGTCATGTAGTCACTCATACAGGCAGATCCCATTTGCACGCCCAAGTCAGCGGCCCAGTGTGTTTGTTTCCTAAACTAACCCAGTAGCTTTGGTTCCTAAACCAAACCAACCTGTGACAGAGATGGTAGCGTAGTGGTTAGCACTGTCACCTCATAGCATAACGGTCCTGAGTTCAATCCCCCGCTGGGATAGGGGCTTCCTGTGTGGATTTGCATGTTCCCCCCCCGTCTGCCGGGGTTTTCTTAGGGTGCTCCGGTTTCCCCCACCGTCAAAATATGTACATTGCGTCTATCTCCAGACCAAGGTTAGAATCTAGAGCTGGTCCTTGGGCGCTGTGCTGTGGGTGCCCACTGCTCCTCAGGGATGGGTTAAAGGAGTATGTGTGACCAATAAACTTCCTTTAATGAGTCATTTAGGTCTTAAAAAATAAAAGTCAGCTTCAAGTGGGACACCAACTCCTATCTCTCTGAAACTCCAATGTTTGATCTGTTGAACCACCACAAGCAGATTTGATTGTTTTTATACTAAGTCACCTGGTGACAGGTCGGTAGCTAAATAGCTGTCGTGTGTGCAAACAAACTCTTTGATATGTACACATAAAAACATTTCTTTAGTTGTGCACTTTGGCTGTAAATGTTAAATCTGCTGTAACTTTAAAGCTCCAAACATCACTCTAATCATTAGCCAAAACAAAGCCTAAACGCTACCAGGGCTGAGTACTGGAAAGAATCTGGCGATACGATATTTCATGGATACAGCGGTTACAATACAATATACGGCGATATATTCAATACGTAAGCTAGAAGTGCAAAAATTTCTCCATTACAAGATGCACTGCAGATGTGCAAGATTCTGCATCGATGCAGAGACACGACATAATCGAGAGTTTGCCGCCTACACAAAACAACAGACTTGCAAAATACTTTCAAAAACTCATTTAAATGTCGGAGCAAACATTAAGCATCACAGTATAAAATTAATCGCAATTAACCGCAGCAGCGTTTTGTGGACTAAAAGACTTCACCCGCCTTTCAGTCAGCATGAGGGTGACTAGATGATGACTGAATTTGAATTTTTGGGAGAACTATCCCAATAAGTCCCTTTTTGACGTCCTTCCTCGTCTTGACTGGTGTGACTCCAGACTTCAGTTACAGGTGACAAAATGAAACGCATGGTTACCTCAGTTTGAACACTGTTATAAGTGCACAACAACTCACTGAAATATATAACAAGAGATTTAGTTGCTTTTAAACATTTCAATATAGAACTGTTACGTATTGTAAGTTTATGTACTCAAATTGGGATCTTTTGAACTCTATGATGATTTTAAAGGGCCTATTTTAAGCCTCTTAAGCCATCTGCAATTTTACCTGAATGATAATTAAAGACTAATTTAATGTAAAAAAGCAAATAAACAGAAAAGGCTACAAGAAAAAAAGGCCTCAGTGTTACTACGGCTCTAAGTTCTGGATTCCTCTGCACAGAAACCTCTTATTATCTCTGAGAAAGAAGTAGTCTCGGCTAATGACTAATGGCTAATTTAAGACCCACAAGATACCCAGTGACATAGTTTTGCTATATATAGATAGGTGAGGCGATAGGTACAGTGTGAGCTGTGGAGTCTGAAATCACACTTGCACATTTTCCCATAATTCCAGCTTACGGGGAGCGGGAGAGCGCCGACATTTTTGCTGAAGGATCCCCGCTGGTGCCCGGACCCCCACTTTGGGAGCCACAGTTTTACACTATTTGGCATTGCCTCCTTCAGTGCGAGTACAGCGGAGCACTTGTGTGTGTGCCATGGATAGCATGTTCATTTAATGAGTGAATAATATCCCCCTGCATGCCCAATGAACTGTGGGTTGGATGCATGGGCCACGGGCAGGAGGGGGGCTGATAATCACACAATAGGAGTGTTAGGGAGTGTGGGAACCAATTCTCCCCGGGACAATAGACACTTCCCAGTGGCCACAGCGTGCCCATTCACTATCAGCTGCTGGGCCGGCGTAGCACGGCGCTGAATATGCACCAGCTCAGCACAATGCTCCTTTCTCCCAAACAAGACCAGACTGTTTCCTATCCCAAAGACAACACAGGCCCGCTCTAGCCCATACACAGCCTCATTCTCACATGAGCAGTCTCTCTCTCTCACTCGCTCCACGTCTGCGTGTCTCTCGCTCGCTCTCCCCTCGCTGTCACACACACCAATAGGAGGGCGGCAACAAGGCCACGGACTGTGGAGACGGGCTGGGGCTGCCGCGCTGTAACTAGGCCACTGTTCCTCTCCACCAGGGCCACTGGTGGTCGCTGAGATATTTTGGGCTGAAACGTTATTAGCGTAACCCAGTTTACCCAGTGCCAGGTGACTGCTGGGAGAGGTGCTCCCCGCATGGACACACACACACACGCTCATGGACATGAGAGAGGTGGCGCTGAGACGGGAGAGAGGTGATGACAGAGTGAACAGGAAGTGATTGTGCTGGGGGAGGAATCATAGAGCTGGAAAAAATGGAGTTACTCTGTGTGTGTGTGTGTGTGTGTGTGTGTGTGTTTGGTCCATGCTGTGCTCTCTTTGACCCAGACTCAAACCAGTACCCAACCTTTTCTTTAGGGTGCACGCCCTCTGGTTGCCATGGCAACAGAGCCTGAGAACCACCAGTGAGGGGAGGGCCGAGAGAGAGAGAGAGGAGGAAGAGACCCAAATGTCCAGCTTTGACACAAACAAACACACACACACAC
>JAPZDX010000012.1:6959444-6973774 GCA_029783625.1 Naso annulatus | reverse complement strand
CATGCTCACTGTCTCTGTACATGATTCACTGCAGAAACACCTATCTGTAGATGCATGTGTATATTGTGTGGTGTTTTTTTCTGCAGCTGTCACCGTATCCACATTTCTATTTAGTTTTTGAAACACTGACTGTACAAACGTATTGATGAGGAGTTTCACACAGTGCAACACCTGCTGGTCATTTAGAGTTTAGAGTCATTCAGAGTTTAGCGTCTAACAGAAAGTGCCATAAAGTAGTATAGTGCAGAGTAAGCATGTCAGCATGTGTGTATAATGGTAATATATATCTAAATAGGATATTTGCAGTATTGACAGCACTGACAGGAGGTAGCAGTAGCAGCAGTGGCCGTTATTATTTTAAAGATTACGGCACAAATATGAGCCAATCATATTTGTGGGGGCACCACTCACTGATGAAAATGAAACATGGAGTGGTAAATATGTTTTGTCAGTAAGAATGGAAAACAAGACATCAAGTTGAATTTTCGGGGTTTTTTGTTTTTTTTTCTTTCCCAAAATCAAAAAAACAAGAGACAAGTTGAATATTCATTTTTTTGCTTTTTGCCCAAAATCAAACAAACAAAAAAAAGAACTGTTTCGGGTTACTGACTGTCAATCATAACAAAACAAAAAACCCCAAATGGTTAAAAAGTACCTTGGTCCAGCAAGTGCTTCTCGAAAATCCAGAATTTGGATTTCCAATTGGAAAAATGCTCCAGCTTTGGTGTTTATGAACTTTTAAGATTTAGTGTGTAAACAACATGGTCTAATGCTAAAAAGAAGATTTACTTTGATGTTTACAATGTTTAAACAACACATTAATAGCTGTTTATTGCATTACAGTTTGGAGTTATTTTTCCCCTGTTTATTGTGAATGACACCTGAAGGGGCTGAACCATGGCTGCTCAGATATGTGACATGGCTATAGCCCCCTCCCCCCACACACACACACACTTATGCAGGGAGTTCATCAGTAATAGAGGGAGTGACATGGGTTAATTACTACAAAGACAACTTCTGCTTCGAATAAAGGGACTCTATTAAAGATTGTAAAGTCTCTAAGTCAATGGCTGAGAGATTTTTTTTATTGACATATCAGCTGTTGTCAACGGTGGGAGTGGGGGGGACAGAATGCTGTTTTCCCTGTTTTAAAACTAGTCCTAAAATTATGCTTCTAAACTTAATATGTGATGATTCTGACAAAAGTCTTGAGTTTACAAAAATGACAAAAAAGATAATAGGGTCACACAGATATATGACATGCCTTTTAAATGCAGTACATTCTTATATTACTCACTCCAATGTTAAGGACATACGTAACTTTACTAGGCAATAAGGGCCCATATCCAGACTTTTTTTTGGAGACTTACTTACAATGTTCGGAAATTTCTTCTCATCTGTCTAAAGCTTCGTATGATAAAAACGATCCATTGATTAACCTGCATTTCATGTTGATTATTGTTTTGAATTCTTTGCATTTATTCCCGTTGGCATGATTTTCCCCTTTGATGGGCTACCTCAGTATTTATCATCTTCTGTATTTATCTCATCTCAGTTGTTCATTCATGGCTTTAAATAGGCGTTGTTTTTTTTTTTTTTTGGCAATGACCCACCTCTTCTTCTAGGAGCTGTAAACCACAGTGAGTGTTAAAAGAGGTAGATGATAATCAGCTTCAGGATACGTTTCCAGGACCACTCATGGTATTAGTTTGAGTAAAGCAGGTAACCCCAACAGGGACCTCACAACAACTGATGTGGAGGTTGGCTGCTTGACAAAAAGTTTCAACAAACGTTTTGCTCAACAACACACAGACTGTGAAAGAATGAACTTCAACACGTGACATTCTGTCAACAATATTGTTTGTGTTGTTTGTCTTTCTTGTGCTGACCTTACATCTCATCAGCCTGCTGTCCTGTCTAATGTTAATCCTCCCTTTACCACTGAATATGTGTGCACACATACACACTCCACTATGCGCGTGCATGCAGGCACTTACTTCTTTTGTTTTTTTGATCCACCACCCGGTTTGCTTAGTACAATGCTGCCACCACTCAACAAAAAATTACTGAAACAGTGCAGTTTAATGAGCATGAACCTGTATCTAGGGATGACTTTTTTTTTTTCTCCCTCTCATATGTTAGGGGGGCTTTGTCCCCCCAGTCCCCTGTGGTGATTATGCCCTAGGCTGTTGTTTTATTTATTTAATGTAGGAGTCTAGGACCCAAAAAAATGCAGAACACAAACTCTTTACAATTCTTTTCCTTGACCTTGTGATGTTAGTTTGTTTCTTCTGATGTCTGTGACTATGCTGCAAACAATTTTCCTACAGGAACAAATAAGGCTCTGATGATTTGGCAGATTTTACCAAAGTCCAGAGGAGCAGAGCAGAAAGAGACTGAGCTCCACCTGCTCCACAGGTGAGCAGCCGACGGAGAGTTTGGAAGAGAATGAGCGAGATGACAAAAAGTCAAACTGAAGACAGAGCCACACACAAGGAGGGGAGAAACAAAGGAAGAGTAAGGAGATACTAGGTCTGATCCAATCATGACACCTGTGTGCTATGCAACATTTAGTGAAGCAGGAAGAATTCCCTGCATAGACATTATGGAGGAGAAATGAGAAGAAGGGTTAGGATCAGTAAGACCTTTAACAGAAGATTAAAAGTCGATGTTTTCTTCTCACTGAGCCTGAAGGCAGAATTGTACAAGCCATTTTCTACATTACTTATTTAAACTATTAATTTTAAAATTACATTATGTGTATTGTTTCACAGGTAAATGGCCCTGTGTTCTGTTTATAGGTCAACTTGTTCAAATACAATAAAACAGAAAATGATTTTAATGTAACTGCAGTGTGAATGCGTTAGACTGTATGTCATTATTATAACCTTTATTTAACCAGATAAAAGACCCATTGAGGTCGAGACCTCTTTCACAAGGGCGACCTGGCCAAGAAAGGCAGCAGCACACGTCAAGGCAACATTTTTGCATCTTAAACTGATAATTCTGTGTCATTGGGTGTAATGTCACATCAAGTGAATGTCTTTTAAAGGAGTAGTTTGGTTTTTTTGCACATTAAGCCTTATGATAAGGATATTTACTATTATATTCCATGTTCTACAGCATTGTTATGACAAACGGCGCAGTTCTAAAAGCTGGAGCTTGTTGCTGATGTCACGGCTAGCTGAAAACAGCTGAACACAACAGAGGAACATGTGTATGCAGCTAATTTGTCCAAAAATACAAACAATAAATGCTCATTTTGAAAGACATTAAACTTGCCAAATGTTTGGTGGTGTCCTCTCATGTACCGACACTAAAACAAAAAGTTAAACATCGATATTTAACCCGGAAACATCTGTTTGTTTGTTTCGTGAAGCAGCTGAAGGAGTTTTTTTCCGTATTAATGTTTAACTTGGTGTTTTAGTGTTGGTACATTGGAGGACACCACTAAATATTTTGCAAATTTCAACTCTTTGAACACGAGCGTTTATCCTGTTTTTCAGTGTCATAGATGAGCGCACATGCTCCTCCGTTGTTTTCAGCTAGCAGTGACGTCAGCTAGAAGCTCCAACTCTCTGGATTGCACCTTTCATTATAATGATGCTGTAGAACATCTTATATGATCATAAATATCCTTATTATATGGCTTAATGTGCAAAAACCGAACTTCTCCTGAAAGCTACATTTTTATGATGTGACATTTACCAACATAGCAGCATATCAGTTGGAAGCAAATGTGGCATTTAGCTCATACAGTCAACATCCTCTCTTTATCTTTTTATATCTTTGCATGCAATTACCCATATACTGTATTATTTTATCTGTACTAATTCACATTGCTTTTTGGGCAGAATGCACAAGTATGAATTAAACTGCAGCATCCTCCTTAACCTCCCCCACACTGTTATTCATTGGATTTTTGCTGTTCTTGATTACATCAGCAACACATAGATTCTTTACTTTTCTTCTTGTTTTAGATATTTTTTAACGTGCAGTACATTTACATTGCAAATACATCCCATAAGGGAAGAAGTCGCCATGTGCATTTACCTTTAAGTACAGCATGAGGGGACCATAAGCAGTAAGGTTGCCTCCTATTTCCACAGGGAACTGTAACTAATACTACAGATCAAAGTTCAAGCAGCTGTACTTGCGTAAGAAAATTGGCTTTTACAATATCTTTGCATTATGAGTCATACATAATCATACTGTCACTAACGGAAAGCCCCAAAGTGAAAGGAGAGAGAGAAAAGCAAGGGAAGATGAGTGATTATTATTCAGCCATTCACCTAGCTCAATTAAGCAATGACAAGTAATTGTTTAAACAAATTGCAACAGGAGCTATCTGAGGCACTCAGGGGTCATTTGCGTGATGTCACATAATAAATAAAGACATAACTGGCTGACACACTGCACATGGGGTGTGAACCAGAGATTAAAAGGCCATATGGATGGAAGTGGGAACATTGCTGAGTGTGCTGTGATCTCTTCCCTGGGTGACTGTGGCCATTTAGGATACAGATGTTCAGATGTCTCCCTGTTCCTGTGGGTGGGGGCATGTTTTTCTCTAATTCAGTCACCACAGCCTGCAACATTTTTCTGTCAGTTTAACTGAATTAACCAACTTATGCAGCTGTTTTCAAAGGATATGCAAGATTATATGATATGCCGTATCTTTTTCAATATCATCCAAATTAATGACAAGACCAAAACGAAGGGTGGATTTATCTGATTTACAAGCATTGTCTGTGTGAGCTTAGTCCATTGCTGTCCAAACACTATTAAAGCACATCCTGACATGAATACGATGATCATAGGCTCTAATGTTTATGCTAATTTCAGCCCACATAGCCTACCTTGCTGCTGTAAATGTGTATCAGTCTGCAACAAACAACGGTCCTCTGAGACAGCGTCTGGAATATACACCTGAAACTTCCAGAAATCCCAATCATCAGCAAATTCACAGTTAAATTATCGTTATTTTAAATTATCTTAAATTACTAATATCTCACTCTTAAGAAACATTTCTTGATAAAACTTAAGCTATCACCAATATGCTCCCTGTGCACGGACAGTATAACAGGTTCTTTTCTACACACATTTTGGTCCTGCAAAGACGTATCTCTCTTTTGGAAATCAGTGTGTTTTATTCTGGTAAAGATTACGGATTGCGAAGTACCATGCAGCCCCACTGTTGTGCTCCTCAATGATCTGTCTTCCATAAATACTTCACAACATCAAAAACAAATATTACTGGCAGGTTTAACTGCAGCAAAAAAGTTCGAGCTTTGCGTTGGAGTTCTCCACATACTCACAATATCTCATTGGATAAATGTTTATATTGATGCTGTAGGTATGGAACTTTTAGTGGCTATAGGATGCATGGTGCTAAACAGAGTATTATTCTATTGTAGAGAAGTGCTTAATGTAAAATCCAAGAATTTAGGAAATTTATAATAGCGAGGGCTGCACAACTTTCTGTGTTTTGGGACATTCCTGAAACATGTTAATGGTTGATTTGAGCTGAGGTGTTTATATACGTTCTTCCTTGGAGGTGTATTCCTTCCATCCTTAATCGGTGGACTGCCACTGGCCATATTAAAATTGCAACTGTAATGCGAGTAAGTGTGCATCAGCACCAACAATACAATTTGTTTTTCAGTTTTTTTGTTTGCCGTTATTATCGGCCGATATTGGCCTGTCACAGATTTATCAGTATCAGCATATGTGTTTTCTGATGTGCTCCGATATTAAAACTGTTGTTTAAGGTCAGAAAAAAACTTGGACTAGTGATTTGAAATGGTGTAATTACATGATTTGTCCAGCAGAGGATGGTCTGTTATTTGATAACTAATGAGTGAAGTGTTTAATGTTGAGTGCGCTGATGTTTGGAATAAAGTTTGTTGAAATGTAGGATTTCCTGCCTCCTTATATATGTTTCTCACAAGTATCTGATAACCACATTTAACTGATTTGACTGATAATTTACATATAATATCAGCTGACATATCTGATATTGCAGTTTTCTTGTTTCCCAATATCGATTATCGACACGGGTTTCAAAAATCCCATATGGGTCAGGCTCTTGTAATGTTTGTCAAATACTGCAGCGCCAATCTCATGAAGGAAAGACTTTGTCAACAGTCGGAATATACACATGTGAGCTGTTTTTGAAGTTACCTCTTCAGTTGGAATAAATGGGCTTGGAGCTCAGACGAACAAACAGGGTCGCAAAGGCACAAAGTATTGAGGGATACACTCACACGTTGCTGGTTTGGGTCTTTTCGTAGATTTTGTTTACTACAAGAAAAAAGTTAAGATTACTGCCAGCCTTATTCCTCAAATAAATTACTCAGAGAAAGAACTTCTGAACTTCTGATGAACCCGAAAATTCTTTATTTGTGCGAATCAGTTTTTACAGTATAATTAGGCTCCAACTTCTCCCATATTTCATGCTTTACTTCCTGGTACCCAGCATATTTTCTGCTTTCTATATCCCCCCAAAAGAATCTGCCATAAGCAATGCAGAATTGTTTGTGTTCTCACTTTTCTTCTTCTTCATTTCAAATTCCCCACATGTGCTTATTCATCCCAGCTCTGTGGCTAATGCTTGTAATCCTCCTCGTCAAACAGGGAAGGGAGTTACTCCATTAGCAGGGTTTCTCATGTTGATGTCAGACAGGCCATTGGTTTGTAAGGGAATCTTGTTAGGCTTCTTATTGACATTGTGTTTCATTAACTTGATTAATGACATCTATTGGGGCATGCTCCACAGTAATCAACATCTCTGCAGAGAGGAGCTGTCTGCAGTCAAGGATGGGACTCTCTGGGCTTCTTCTGCCTACACTTGACTGGCCTCTCCATGTCCTTTCCGTTTCATAAAGGCTGCACTCAGAAAGAATCTTATGTTCATAAATACCAAAGCAGTAAGCAGTAAGAGACCATGAAGTAGACCCCAGATAACCATTATGAACTTTCCATTTCAGAAACTATGAGTGTTTTCCAGAAAATAGGCTCTCTGAAATTAAGGAAATAAAGAATCTTGTGTACATATCAGCCAATAATACATCACATAAGATGTTCCTACTGAATTATTTGCAGGGTTTAAATTATATAAAGTGCTTATTTTTAGGCTCATTATGTCACTGTCCTGCTGTTTGATTACATTTATTTGATATTAAAAAAGATTGCAGATGCACGCTGAGGTGCAAGCCTTTTGTTAGTCTGCTATTAATTGTCAAAAAAAGGATTTTGTCAATATAAGTTCGTAATCCTGCACACTGCACTCTGCATCGATAGTATTACATGGTCAACAGAATAGTTTCTAGGTAAGCATTCGAAGGACAACAGGCACTTCAACATTTTTACAAAACTGATGTTTCCTCAAGTGGTTTTCACAAAGCAATGGGATTTCTCTCTCCATCGCTGTGTTTACATCTGCTCTGATAATTCTCCCTCTAGGAGGGATCACATCCTGGGTCGGTACATGGGAGATGAGAAGTATCTCACCTAAAATACCCCAAGAAGGAAAACACTGAAGGCCACTGATTCCTAGCTCTAGGGCACTATATGCCAGGGAAGAGAGATACAAAAGCAAAGATCAAAAAAACCCACCTGGAATTCATATTTACCTTTCATCATCTGCTTTTTACCCACATTGTACTGAGTTATATTTTCCAGCTCTCTTAAGGGAGAAAGCTGAGCTGGTGCAAGTCCAAGCATGTGGTTTCTGGGCTGCCAGGGTTTTTGCTGCGGGAGCTGACTCAGATAATTTGCTTTTTTGGCTTATTTTCTTGGTACATTAAGCTCAAAACAATGCTATCTGGCAAAGTAAGTGGCAAGTGCTGCAGTGAGTTATCAGTATATTGGTAATAAAACATATCAGAATAAAATCTTTCCCCTGTCAAGGGATATGCTGGCTATACAGGAGAACACTATAAATGGCATTTTAATTAAAAGATCAAGCTAAATGCTAATCACTCCGCAGAAAAACATATCTAATGAAAAATATCTGTTAATTTCTTTAGAGCCCATTACTTTGATTTGTTTTGATATGTGCTGATGGGAAATTTGTGTATCCACCTCCACTTAGAGATAAAACGCAGGTTGTTACTGTCACACCTGGAGGCAGGTGTAAGATAGAATCTGGGATGTTACATCATCGTAGTCAAAACAATGACATCAAAATTTGTAGTCACCTGGGGTCAGACAGGAGAGATATTTTTTTAGGCTATAACATCATAGTTCTGATAATAAGTTAAACTGGCTTTAGCAATCAACACAGGACAAACAAATGTTAATTATTCTTTCAGCCTAGCAGGAACAAACCCAGGGGGAACTGTTTTGTTTTTTTGTTTTTTTCTTCTGACATGTCAGAAAGTTATTTAAAGCGATGCGCTGTAAATTCCTCATGGATTTACTATCATAGTTCTGTCATCTGTGTCCATAGATGTGGAAAGAAATGCATCATCAGATAAGAAGATCATTCAAAGTTGTTATAAACAACTGAACATGACCTTTAAGCTGTCCTCAAATCTAAATCGAGCAACAGTAAGGTTTGCAATGACATGATTTATTCCTTGTTTCCATTTACTTTTTACATTGTTGTCTCTTCCCCCATGTGTGACACTATCAAATAATGGTGCCTCCGCTTGGGTTAATATATTCTCCTGATCAGATGGAATCTTTCTGTCTAGATGCTCGGAAAACAATATTAACAGACATGCATTACCTGATTTTTCAGCCCTGATAAAGCCCTCGACATGTTTTACCCAACATCACTTATTTTCCATTCCTCAGCTGTGCCTGATGTGTGGCCAGCCGATTAAGTGATCAGAGAGTGACAGACGTAATTAATGAGCAACCTCGGCCAAGTCAGTCTCATTCTGTCCAGGCACAGGGACATGACCGGAGACATGACTGGGGCACCTTTAAGTCTCATCCTTCTAATTACATCCGAACTTAGCCAACCAAAACACTCAAACTCCTCAGGAGTTCTTTCAGGAGAACAGTTTGCTGGAAAGGGGTAAATGCAAAGGGAAGACGATCCAAAGACTCTTATAGCAGGCCAAATGACAGAATTTTATACATGAAACACAGAGAGAGATATTCTGTTTCTCATATTGAGCCTCTTTTTCTCTCTTAACCACAAAATGCAGTGCCTAAAATTCATTTTTCAAACTGGGGGGGAATTCCCTCAGTCCCCTTATGTTCCGCAGATGGGGGGGATTTAGAGAATTCAGGGAGGGGGTTGCTGCTGGTAACTTGAGTTTAATTACACAGCGTTGTCCTAATCATCCCCAGAGCTGGTAGCAATACACAAATTCCAAGTTAAAGTGCAAATACTGATCTAAAAATAGATTGGTAGAAATTAAGGTACTTTTTCAAAACGTTTGCTTAAGTCAAAGTATAATAATGCATACTAGGGATGTCCCGATCAAGTTCTTTTTTTTTTTTTTTTCCCAATCCAGATTCGAGTCATTTAATATTGAGTATCTGCCGATGCCGAGTCCCAATTCGATACTTCTTCAGTGCATTAACAATACAAAAAAAAATTGCTCGCATCCAAGTTGTTCCTTAATGTTCTTTATTTTATTTAAATAAGAAGATGAACAACCCAAAATATTTTATAGCAAAATCCAACTGACAACATGTAATGGTGGTTTAAATGATGCCGTAGCAGTTTGGGGGCCCCAAAATGTTAAAGACTACTGCTGACTGACTGCTGTGACAGACTGTCAGCAGCTGTGGGAGGATAGACTCCGCGGTGCGCTGGGTTATGAGAAGGATGCTGCATACTTTACTTTCTGTGACTTTACTTCGTGTGACTGTGTGGAAATGTGACGTTTTCCCATCAAACACTGAATTGTAACAGAGTGATAGCGATTGACATGACGAGTCCAGTGCGGGTTGAATGCGCAGCAACAGATCGGGTATTAAAGGACACGTCTCATGTATGAATCTCTGAATCTTCTTCATGACGCTGCGTGTACATAGACTTTTAGTCATGGGTCATCTTCACCTCTCGTCCGGGCTCCAAAGAGAACAACACGGGCCTTGCGGGTGAAATGTACTCACGCGTTTAATAATAACCGTGTATGTATTGAGGAAACGGATCAGCTGACTGATCGCAAAATGCTTTATTTGCTTTTGACTTTTTGTATTGCCGTGGTGGTCACAGCAAAATGTTACAAGCTGATACACTGCCCCTGTTTCACGCGATGATTCTCTGTCCTCCCTCCTTCTCTCTGGAGCTCTGATAAAATTTATGAATGCGTGTAATAATAACCATGAACTGTGTCTCATTTCACATAAAACAAAGGGAACGGTTTCCGTTTGTGGGATCGTCCCGCAGTAAAATTCCAGATTTTTGGGATCTTCTTAAATTTGGCGCGATGCTCACAATCCCGCGCCGAGTTTCAGGCCCTGAAATGCTGATTTAACCTGTACATTTGAACTCCCAAGTTGATTTTTGAGGTCTTTCAGATCTCAGAGTAGCCTTTTGGTTACTGGAATCAATGACTTGAAAATAAATTTACTTCTAGTAGCCAGACATGGTTCTAATGCTGGAGCCTAATTCATTGCTTGCAATAAATACACTTTATGCAAAAATTTAGCATAGTGGTGTCAGCAATCAGCTGATCAGTCAGCTGGTCAGATAAAACTCATACAATTGGTTAAACTAGTCAAAGGTTCCTTATTTAAACTCCCGTAGCCTTGTCTACTCTGCTGCTTCCTCTGTCACTGTGTCGTCATTGATGCCTGCTCTGTTCTGTGCCCCTGGGGGGGGTTTCTCCTGCTCTCCCTGCCCTAGGCTTTCCGTGTATGCTCATGGAAGGGCAGGGAGCTCCCAGAGCAGAGCCATACCGCCAAATTCATACGGCTTCAATTGTATATATTTTGTTTTGATGTAGTGGTCCTGACTGAAATAAAGTTGGGAGAAATATTTCTACTCTTTATTCAGTGTATTACACAAGTTTCAAAAAGTAGGTGACTATTGAATGTAGCCTACCCCTTCTGCAAGGGGATAAATATTTCTATGTGACTATATGAGTAATTCCATAAATGACTGACTTATGACTTATGTAGTGTCCCTTGGCTGGGACATTATTGAATAAAAAATGAAGTAAAATTAGGCTTTGCAGGTTGAATAAAATATAAAATGCATTAAATTTTTCAAAGTGTAGAATACATCAGTACAGGGACAAAAAATAATCAGTGTAGACTAGGGCCTGACCGATATGGAATTTTCGGGGCCGATACCAATACCAATACCGATACCGATACTAAGGTGCAAGAAAATTCCTATATATCGGCACATATCATCTCTCTCTCTCTCTCTCTCTAAAAAGAAATTAGTATGTTTCTGCACATTAGCATACTTTGTAAGTTACACTGGGACCGATTACTTTTTTGCTTGCTTCTTTCTTTCTTTTCATCCTTCTCTGAAGACAATCCAGAAAAATGTCCATCTTTTCAGTGCAGTTTGTTACAAATCAACCTAGCAACCAACAGTTAGTGATTAGAACACTGTTAAGCAGAGTAATATATAAAGTTAAAGGTCCCAGTGCTGTTGTACTTTATATCAGCACTCATGGAATGCCTCTGTCCAATTAAATTGCTTGGTAGGGACCAACTGTTGTTTAATAAGTAATGGAGAGCCCTCCGCTGGACAAAATCAATACTTAAACAATTTGAAATTACTCCCCCAAACATTTATTCCAGTCTTTAAATACAGTTTTATTATCAGAGCACAATGGGAACATAAACACAGATAGTGATATATCTGCAATGGCCTAATATCGGCCTGTAATATCAGCACACTAACATATCTGTTGGGCCCTCGTGTAGACACTGACAGGGAATTGTAGGTGCAGCTGATGGGATGCTGTTGCTGCTAAGTCAGAGAAAAAAAGCATTAAAGTAGATGTTGTAAATGTTAATGGATATTTGTATTTATTGGAGCTTTAAAGTCATTCACATCATTATAAGTAAATCTGTAGTTACAACAAAAGGACACGCAGTGCTGTTTTCAGCATTGTTTATGTTCTGCAATGATACATGTTAGTAACTGTTTGTAACTGACCTCCTGTTGTTTGCATGTTAAATATTAAATCTAACGTTTGGCCTTGCTAAATGATTTTTTGCTTGTTTGTCTCCAAGCGTCACTGATCTTTCTCAGTACACAAATTTCACCTGGAGTATTGTCTCCCTCGACTGATGCCTGACAGGCAGCGATGATGTATGACAACAAGCAAACTCACCGTCCTCTCGAGACTTCTGAATGAAAGCATCAACGCCGCTTTCTCCATAGTTCCCCTCTGAGGCCACAGTGGAGACGTAGTTCCAGCGCATGGCCTTGACAATGTCCACCATGGCCTGGGCCTGGTAGGTGTCTGGAGGCACCACACGTGAGAAGAAGTCGTACCGGGTGTTGTCACTGAGCTCTGGGGCTGTGGAGGCGTAGCTCACCTGCGGTATCTGCACAGGAAGGAAATTTGATAAAATTACAAGCTTGTAGTAGCCTCTAGTAAATATGAGAAGAGAGTAGAAAACAAGGACAAGGCACCTTTCAGCAACAAAGCAGTCCAAAGTGCCTTACATAAGACTTTAAAGGCGTTGCAGAGGATATAAAAGAAACAAATCAATATAAAAAAGGACACATTAAAATGAAAATACACTAGCACAGAAGAACAGCTGTTAAATAGGGAAAAAATATGTCATGGATAAAGAGTTTCAAATTTAATTCAAGGCAGTAGCAAACAGAGAAGTTGCTTAATTTAAAACAACTAAGAGTTGGTGCACAAATAGTTTTTTGGAGTTTGTGCCAGATACGTGGTGCATAATAACTAAAAGCTGCCTCAGTGCTGAGTTTTGATGACAACAAGCAGACCTGTCCCAGACGATCTGAGAGGTGGACGGCTCATAAAAGAGCAGCAATTCTCTATCAAACAGGAAGCCAGCGACCTGCCTTAATGCGACTGTTAAAATTTGGGTCAGAGTCTATGATGACAGCAAGATTTCTGAAGCCTGGAGCTGAATTTTAATTGTTCTTTTTTGGCTCCAACGTAATGATTTCTGTTTTCTTTCAGAAATATCATCAACATTACAACCAGAATTTCAGGGAGAGGGCTGACGGCATCCAACAAGTCATTGTCTTTTTGAGAATCAAAACAGAGCGACTGATCCCGAACCCCCACCGAGCCTTTTAACACCCAGCCTCAGAGCTCCCTTATGCTGCTGCAGGCTGGCCAGGTCACAAGCTGAGATGATGAGCATGACAGACTCATGAGTACGGGTCACTTGTTAACACAAATAGGTCTCAACTTCTTGGCGTAGCATGTTCTACTGTATGTGCTTGTTTTGAAAAATGGTGAAAATATAAATAGCTGTTTTTATTCTATTGTATTTCTTACATATACTGCCACAGGGTACACAGTCATCACTTTAAGAATGGTAAGGCTTTATAAATGCAAGAACTTGCATCATGGCAGGCTTCTGTTGCTCGCACTGCTCCAAAGATTTTACTGATGCGCGTGACAAGAAGGAAAGAAAAACATTACATAAGAAACTTAAAAGGAAAAATAAATAGGTTGTAAATGATAAATGAACTCAGAGACGAGTGCTTTACAGTTCCTCACATTGAATCCCTTTATAATAACAAAAAAATATACCTCACAATAACCCAAACCAAGAGACCAAACAGACCAATTGTGGCAGAGCTGTCGTGCAAGGCCGGTAAACAGACTAGCAAAGCTTTCATCTCTGTATGAAATCAGATCAGGCCACAGCTCAGCATCACTGGTAACAAAAAAGCGTGACCAATAATGCTAGTCGCTAGTGTAACCCATTTAACCGTAACTAAATGAGATATCATTGACAATAACATTGTAGCCTACATGACAATGATAGCTGTCGCTTTTCCCAGGTTGGAGAACAGTTTGTAAGGAAGCTGCAGTTAACTCCCCCACACCAAGGAGGGTAGAAAACGTGTATTTACTGATCACAGATTTATTTGACAAGTTATCTTGTACATATGAGTCAGTGAGTGCAACTTTGCCAGCGCATCTATTTTTTAGTTCTGTGGACTTTTTTTGAAGCCTCGTGGTAGCAGAGGTCTTAATGAAGACAGAAATTTCCAAGGTGGAAATTTTGAAAACAGTATGACTGCTGTGCTTGCCATGGGTCAGATAAGCTAACAGTCAGACTCATTAACCCTGCTAGACGGCAGACTGACTTCATCAGATAGATAGTCACTCACTTAGTAATTTTCTCCTAACTGAGTGTGTGTGCATGTGGGGGGGGGGGTGGGGGGTAATTAATGTTTT
>JAPZDX010000012.1:6921157-6931976 GCA_029783625.1 Naso annulatus | reverse complement strand
GTTCCAGAACACACACGCATCCAGTGGAATCCCGGGCTGACTTTAGGCTACGTCCAAAGTCCTGTTTACATTCTCCCTGTGAGACAACAGGATGCTCCACCTCTTTGCTGGTTTGACATTGGCATTGCCACCCACTGTGTCGGCATTTATAACATCATCCTTTTTCCTGCTGCGCTGTCTTGAATGAGTGAACAGGATGCGCAGCTCCACAAACAGAAAATCATTATGTGGTGGACAATGTGTAACTTCTGAAAGCACTGTCTAAGTTAAAGGGAGTTCAGATTTATCCGAGTGCTTGTATTAATTTATGAAAAATACAGCAAATAAAAAATCCAACACATTACAGATGCATCCAGAATTGTTTTTGCATTTGAATCGTTGACAGGTGAATTGTAACAGAATCCTGAGGCCAGCGAAGATTCACACCTTTTATGAGTCCTGTCGCACTTCAGTGTTTTCATGTGTTTGTGTTGTCTGGTGTCATTACAGTGATGCTACGTTTCATTTACCATTTAATGAGGAAATGCCACAATATATGGAGCAGGAGACAAGCACAACGCATTGTTTTAACGTTTCACTTCCTAATGAACAGGGAAAATCTCTGCACTCGAGAGGTGACATGCACAAAGACTACAGAGTGCTTAGGGTTTTTAGGAAATGGTTGTTTCTTGCAAAAATCTCCCAACGAAAATGACAGGCAAAATAAGCTGATATTTCCTAATGTTCAGTTTTTTCCCAACACCACGGACAAACAAGCTATGCAACTCGATGGGTTGTTCTCTGTCTGTGGCGTAATAACAGTGCACATGTGCATCTTTACTTCCTTAACACACATAGTTTTTGCCTGGAAGAGTGCGTTTGGTTCATTGTTTTAATTTTTCCATGACCAAATCAAATGATTCACTGATATCATTTGCAACAGGAATGATAGGACAAATAACAGATCCTCCCACTCAATTTATAAACATTTTTGTGGATGGAGGAAACATTACCAGCATATTTCTTCTGCTTTGATAGAAAAATGTTGAGAAGTTATCCTTCATTGTAATGCGCACATTGTAAGCGACATTTTGCGACAGTTAGTTATCATCTCTTGTACAGACTTGTAAACTGTTCCTCTGTTGTCCATGATGTCTTCAGTTATAATTTAAAACAAAACAAATTGTTATGACTTTGAAAGTTGTGTCAACATTCACAAATTATTCTGTGGCACTTATTCCATTTCAATAAATCATTTGTTATGCATGATGTCAAGTGCTTCAACAGCGTACAGGCGATAAAAATTTTAATGTGTGTTCAGGGATGCATGAAGTTTGAGGTGGAGGAGAACAATATGAAGTGATGTTTGTTAGAATAGCAGTACCTGCAAGAACTTCATTCTGCTTCAGACCCTGCCAGTATCCTCTGGCGTGGTTTTAAATCTGCCCCGCATAAGATAAACAGTTGTGACCGGCTCAACACGAGCCATGTCGGGCAGGAATCTGACTTAATTTGAGGGGGGTCAGACTCATGCCAGAGCAAGCAAACCATGAGCTCGGCAGATTTGTCAGTTCCCAGGGTGGTAATCCTGAAGTTCCTTATTAAAAAGTGGGTGAAACGCAGCGAAGCCCACAATGGCTGCCCAACTTTATTATTCCTTTGTAATGTTTCAGTCACAGTTCATTGCATATGAAGTCATAAAAAAATTCTCACGATAGGATATTTCTTTGTGAGCTCTTTTTGACAAGAGATAAGTAAAGTTTCAGTGTGCAGAGTTTGATTTATGTGTTGATGATGCAGGATGAAATCAACATAACAGACAAATCAATGAGTTACCTTACAGGCTATATGATTTAATCAAAGATATTATATTAAACTAGATTCTATGCACAAGGATGGCCGCCCATTCGAACAAATTAGAACTTCTCACCTATCACAAAGACCGAAAAAGTTCTCTGACTTCTGGGTTTACTTCCTGGTTATGCAGTCCACTGAACAGAGTGGCTAAGTCACGCCTCTCTCCTTTCAGCCCATGGGATCTTAATTTGGAGAATGGTTGTCAATGGAGGGAGACTTTTTATTCCTGTTTTAAACTGTTCCACTAATCTCAAAAATGTTAAGATGATTTTGCAAGTCAAGAAAGATGCAGTTGATCACACAACTGCTGAAGTATAAGACTTTGAAAATATATATTTAGAAAGACAACGTCCCTGATTGTTGGAAAAGTGACGTCCTAACAACGCTTACCGACTAATACTCTGTTTGCTGAGCTGTAGCTCTCAACATGTGCATGTTTCTAATGATTTTTACCTCTTTTAATACATTTTCTCTTGTTCTGAAGGAACAGAAGAACCTATGCTAAAGTTACAGCCACGTTAGCGTTGGTGATGTATATTGTGCGAAACAAGAGGAATAGTTCACTGAGCGGTTTCAAAAAATAATTGGTACTTAACTATCTTCACAACAAACTGCAACTTTATTTATTTATAGCATTTTCTTTTAAAATGACAAACATCATATTTGAGAACGAGGGCACAATTTAAACAGGATCGATCCGCTCAGCCCATAGACTTTACTTTGCGGTGATGTCACTTATTTTAAAAGCACTTTTCTCAGCTCGAGGAAAGTTTTACAAATAAAAAACTTACATGGGAAGAAAATTCAGAAAAAAAGAAGAGTAATAATTAAGCTTGTTTGCAGTTCAAGGTGACCTGTCAACAGTTTCACATATGTCTTTTAAACAATGGCGGTTCAGGGGGAAAAGGTTTTTTGGGCTGCAGGGGAATTTTTAGCTGCAGTACCGCCGGTGACCACTATGTCAGTTTGGAAGCAAGGCAGAATGATGTCATCCTGTCTAGATTTAATTATACATCTTTGGATTTAATGTTTGACTTATAAACGTGTAAATAATAAGCAGACCATCATTGTTATTTTTCCTTTGGTCTGGCCAAAATGAACCAAACTCCAAGTGCTGCTCTGTAATTTAGAAGTAACTGTGTTTTTAACCTGTCTCATTTTTTGGTCTCTTCCTCCGTATTATGTTCTAGTTGATTTTACGTCACTTGTTTGGATTAAATGGCATATTTGACCTTACACAAGAGCCATATTTTCATCAAAGACTTCAGAAATACACGTAGAGCTTTATCTTCAAGGATTAAATTTCCTCTACTACAAACCCGGAGCATGAGCTTAGCCGCATGACCACGAGGAGGATATTTAATACCAGCCATGGAGCCCCATAAAATGGTTGCTCCTGTGCACTGTAGTTACTGATCTCATTACAGTTCATTCAGCCCTTTGGTTCGTATAACTACACCCACCAGCTCCAGGAGGCTGTCTCAAGAGACTGTGCTGAGAGAATTAGAAAGGGGCACTTAGCTCTGCTTAATCACTCCCCTCCCCTCATTCTCAAATCCCAGATCTTTAGAAAGACACTGTGGAAAGATCAGATGACATAATGTGAAGATGTGGAGAGTAAAAGCCTCTCTGCGAGGCTCTTCTGACAGATTCTTTAAAAGCATCACTGTTTCATAATTGTTTTTTACTAAAGCTTCTCAAGAAAATCTGAAAAACAAGCCTTTTTTTTTACGCTTCGGTGAGATCATGCTGATGATGTTTGCTGCCAGGATAGTTAAAACAGGGCTCGACTACACGCCTTATGTCATAACAATCCACAAACGCACAGTTTTACTAGACTGTGGGTCTCTGAGAATGACCATGTCCTGATTTTCCCGGCTGGCAACAGCATTGACAGTAGCAGCTGCAGGGCAGAGCCATTGATCCGAGGCCTGAATGTTTGAAATGGAAAAGATCAATCAAAAGCAAAAGGGTTATCAGATTGTATGAAATCTAATAATATGACTCTCACAAGAAGAGCTCTCTGCACCAGTATATCTATCGATCCCTCTCTCAACTTGCTGTTTCAATTAGACACCTCTTATCAATGACCTGCCCATATGGAATAATACCAGCCTAAATAGATCAGTATCTTTTATGTGCTGTCCAATATTACAAATATGTCCAATATTGTGAACAGGGCCACCTGGGATGTAAATCTTTGTACAGTATTGTAGTCTGCATGTCAAATTGTGGTACAAACAGCTCGCTCGATGGCGTAGAGCAAACATTAATATTGGCAAGTGAGAACTTTTCAATTTTGTTGCGGTGTCCCCTGCTGTAACATCAAAGATTTCTCTTGTTATTGTCAGACTGATGGGAAGCCTTACGGATGGTGACAGGTACAACAAAGGGCTCAGGCAGCAGAGGAGTTTTTGTGGGGTAGAAATTTGGCTTTATGTTTTATGTTGGGTCTTTTCAGCATCTGTTTGGAACAGAGTCGACATTTTGAAAGCAATGGCTGTTTTTGGAACTGCTTCTACATACTGCAGTACATGCACTCTGTACGTACTACATACTGAATACTAAATGAATAACCAGTATGCCATCTGTACACACTGCAGTACATAGGCAGGTTACCCAAAATGCACTTTGCACAAACCAGCAGCGATAGCGAGATTATTATTTTTTGTTTGTTTGTTTTTCATCGAAAGCTTTCAAGAAATGCCCGGCCAGGTTGTGACGCTACAGTGCATTGCATTGTGGGAAACAGTAGGTGAGGTAGACTGGTCGCATGCATACTGGGGATTTCCTACACATTGGTATACATCTAGGAATTATTTGGCATACTGCAGATTTAGCTTGTGTTTATATACTTTCTACTTTCTGGCCAAATCAGTACGTAAAAGCATAGTATGAGGTTTCAAAAACAGCCAGTGTTCCTTGTGGATTTTGTTATGAAATCCTTTCTTCTCCCACAGAACAAAATGGAGTGCACCAGTCATGTGAAGTGAGGTCCTTCACTGGGAAGGCAGCATCAGCCAGAGCTCAAATCCCGTACTGCATGCATACCAAAACATATATGAAACATAACTCAATACTAAGACCACTGACAAGTCAAGCAAGTGGCCATTATCAAAAATATTTTTATACAGTATACCCAACATAATCATCATTTCTTCTTATCTTTTCTTAATGGGGAACAACATTTTTGCTTTTGGCTTAATATTGTATTATTACATATTCACGATATAATCCCTAAATCATTAGGTTGTTAAATCTGGAATGGCAAAGTCTGTGCAATCTCTAATAAGTGAATTATGTCAAGTCCGGCAAATTCCGATCTGTCCCAAGTCCCAACCCAAGGTGTAGTTTAGTGGTTGACTTAGTCCATCAGCCAAGTGTAAGAGGTGGTGCAGAGCACAGAAGGGATGTACACAATTAGTCCAGCAGTCAGTTAAATGTTGCTACTTCCTCTAGTATGTTAAACTTATTATTTTATTAATGTACACATTTTAAACTTCATATTGACATTATTTGAACTGAATTGTATAGGCGGATTGTAGCGTGCACAGTCAGTAGGTGGTTTGTTATTTTTTATCAGTGGAGATGGTCATGTTTAGGGTTTGTGCTGTTACAGTAGTTGTTACTTACTTGGGTCTCAGGTTTGAGACAGTTTTTGAACTGCCAGCGAGAAGAATAAACATGTAAGTCTGTCTATTATGTATTAAAAGCTTCGTTTTCACTGCCTACTTTTCTCATTTCAAGAGTTCTCCAGTTGAATTGGCTTTTTCTCTAACTCACTTCTTTCTCTCTGGTCTCTCTTCTCGTCTTTGTGGGTCTCACTCAAGTAGCAGCCGTAGCAGCACTGCTGAGCAGAAATGCAAATTTGATTGGCTGAGTGGCGCCACGTGAGCCGCCGCTACAGTAAAGGCTAGGAATGTTGCTTCAGCTAGAAGCGTTTGTGCCTCAGTGTTGCCCAACACTGAAGACAGCGTGAGAGCAGACTTCAAACATGCGCAAACATTCTAAACTGTTTGGGTTCATTCACAAGGCAGAGAAGCAGAGGTAGAGTCTGCCTCTGCCACCTGTATTCACACATTCACACTTTGTCAGCAAGCTCTCCTGAATGGATGCACTCACGATATTGTTAAAAAAAAAGTATGTTTTTATTTTTATTTTTTAACAACCACAAAACTGCAATCAAAACAAAATTGAATTAAAAAAAAAAAAGAAGCACCTGAACCTGAGTGTACAACGCTGATGCACACCTTGTGAAGCAAAACTAACAGACACGATGAGAGGAAGTGTCTCGTCACACGTTCCTCAGTTATTTTGTCCTGTGAATTTTTGATGTTTTTCCAAAAGCATTTATGTGTCTTTTGAAATCTGCCATAGAAGCGTGGGAATTCATAGTTGTGCAGATAGCCATATTTAAATCCCCATTTAATGTGACCTTCTTTCCCTTTCATGGGAGAGGGATGAGTCACCAAAAAGGGCAGCTCAAATTCCATTACCAGGAGGCTTTGGGCATGAGCGGAAAGTGAAAGCATGGCAACACTCAGCCAAAATGAGTCCAAAAATAATTAGGTTGACTGGGATTACAAAAAAAGTAAAAAGGAGGTATCTGTGAAAAAGAAAAACATTATATTCATGACTCTTCTTGCAAGCTGATTAAAGAGACATGCCCAACAGCTGTTTATTCTCCCTTTGGTAAAATATGTATTTGCTGACATTTAGAGGAAATTTAATGTTGTCTTGACTCCTCTCACAATAATGCAGTAATGCTTCTGCTTTCTGTCCCCTTTTATCCTTTCAAGTTAATTTTATTCTTCTTACCTTACTAACTTCTTGTTGCTCCTGACTCTCTAAAACACAGTCGAGAATATCTGTCTTGTTTCATTTGCTTCACTTTCATGGATCCTGTCTGGCACAGAAACTCCTCTACGCCTCTCAATCGGCTTTCCTCACCTCCTGTAGCTACTGCTTATATCATTGTAGGACCAAACATGCAACAGCGAAGTTATCAGCTCAGCCTGGACTGTATAAAATAGACCATGACTATCAGCGATGGAGGGGAAACGGGCTTTACATC
The DNA here is from genome assembly GCA_029783625.1 of Naso annulatus. Lineage (NCBI taxonomy): Eukaryota > Metazoa > Chordata > Actinopteri > Acanthuriformes > Acanthuridae > Naso > Naso annulatus. The sequence continues at coordinate 6,925,066 of JAPZDX010000012.1, read as the reverse complement.
GGCCTGTTAGCTGTTGGTGTCTTTCATGTGAGTGTGACTCGAGCTTATCAGCCCCCCATGCCGTGACACTCCAGTGATAACTGTGACCACAAAACAGCATTACAGGAAGACATTACAAGAATTAATTTATTGCCTTGTTTCATACTTCAATCGCTCAATTTGATTTAGAGCCCCTTGTTTGGAAAATTGAGGTAAAGGTTCAAGATTGAAAGGTCGTATTTCATGAAACGCTAAATTGCTGCAATTACAGTTTTAATCAGTCGAGGCTCACAAAGGGAATACAAAGCAACATGTGCCACTCAGGATGAGTGAAATTTAGCAGAAGACATCTTCACAGCACAGGCGGACTCAGAGGGGAGGCAGGAGGGCAATCGCAGCGAAAGTGCCTTCTTGGAAGCTCCTATCGTAGATATGACATGAAGAAGCACCTTCTAGGGTTCCCTTCCAGCAGACAGTACATGGTAAAGTGCCCTCTAGGGTTCCCTTCCAGTGGACAAAATGTGTAAAAGTGAGTTTTAGGGAGTTTTAGGGAGTTTCCAGTGGATAACATGTGCTAAGGTGCCATCTAATGTGCCTTTCCATTGGACAAAACGTGGTAACGTGCCCTTTAGGGTGCCTTCCAGTGGACAAAATGTGTAAAAGTGCCTTCTAGGGAGGCTTCCAGTGAATAAAATGTGCTGAGGTGCCTTTCAGTAGACAAAAAGGTGGTTAAGTGCCCTTTTAGGGCTGCCCTTCCAGTGGACGAAACGCAGTTACATGCCCGACGACTTTCTGTATGCTGGTGCACCACTGCATACAACAAGTGCCCCTTTTACAATCTTGGCCCCTGCCCCTCAAACATTCTGAGTGCGCCACTGCTTCACAGTCTGTCACTGTCAATTGATCGAGCTATAAAAGCACTTCATGATTTGCTCTTTCCTCCGTCTGCATCCCTAAAATTATTTTAAGGCTACATTGTTCGCCATGTTCAAAGAAAAGAATAGTCATTCACCCGTTAAGTGCATTTTAAACGTCTTTTTCTGACCTCATGTTGATTTTAAAGGCATGAAGGGAAGATGCAGTCCAACAGTCCCTGATTTAACATGCATCTAGAACAAGAGGCAGTCTGAGTGTTTCTTCTTGTACATTTTTTTTAAGTTACTGTACTTTGAGTTGGAACTGCAGCAGAGAAAATACCTCTGAGGTTTCGTCATGGAAGGGTCTGGGCCTGAGGGACTGTGACCAGTCCCACTGAGTCTGTAATATACATATAAGGATGCAACACACCCCCGCATTCATTCAGATACTTCTCATCCTTGTAGGGAGGCTGACATATCAGACCATTGTTTGTCACTGTCATATTTTCTGAGTCTCAGCTTAAGGGAGCATCTATGTGCAGTCGCCACTCATGCATTTTTCATGAATATCCCACTGTAGTTTCTTTGAAAGACTTCTTTCTATAGTGCCTTCAGAGTTTGGTTTTCTGTGCCTGTGATATGTGCTAGAGGGAAAAGAAATTACATCGCCCTCCTCTTAAAGCCACAGAAGATGAGTACACCTGACAGAGGTGGAACCTTTCAAAATAGGGCAGATTAATTAAAATGACTACGACCAAGCCTCCAAACTTATCAGAAACAGAATGGAAAAGAAAATCATCATTGGAGCTACAAAAGCCTTTCTTCTCTTAGTGATGTATTTTCAAATAATACCCTTGCTGACACACCATACTTTCATTATTTCACTGCATGGTTCAACAAATGCTATCAATCACTGTAACACAGAGGTCGGCATCAGACACCTGCTCCACTGCCTGGACCCTCAGAGATTTCTGAGCTGAATGGGACAGAGAGGATAACAGGACGGGAGTGAACTCATTCAGCCCCTGACAGTCCTATGGGGCGGTCAAATATTACAGAAAGGGAAACTGACAAAGCACAATTTTTTAAGATAAAGACAACAATAAAAGTTGACACTGAGACGCACATGAGGAGGAAAAATAAAAGAATGAGGAAGAAGTGGAGAAGAAAAGTTAAATTTCTCATCCTTGTATTCCCACAGGTTTAAATACATTCTGTAAGGAGGTGATGCTTAATTAACTTCATCTCGCTCACCTCTGAGCTCAGTTTTTGAAAAATTAGCTCTCCCAGCAAAAAGTCAAAAATATAATTATATGCTATTATACTTATTCCTGACAATTCAATCATCATCCAACAAAAAACGTCTTAATTTCACACAGAACATTTACAGCTGCTGCTTTGACGGTTAAATGCTCTTTTAAAAAACGTCCAAATTAGGATCTTAAGAGTCATAGCCGTCAGCAAAACATTTGAGAAAAAGTTGTGCTTTGACAGGAAGGCCTGACTTACAGCACGCAAGCTTTGAGGGCTGGAAGGGACAGATAATATTGCCACCTCAGATCACTTTCACAAATGTCAGAGGTAGCCAGTGTTTGCAGTGACTAAAGGAAAATCTCCTTCCTCGGCATCACATCACACGAAGATTTGATTTACTGTTGCGTGTATCTGCAAGAAAGTGATAAATGTGTCTCCTTCCAGCTATTGAGGGGTTTCCTCCTCGTGTCCTCATGGTGGCAAATTGAAGAGGAACACCGCAAACGAGCAAACAGCTTAAAACTGTGACAAACCCATTAAACTGAGTTGATTTTTCGGCTTAGTGATGCTCTGTGATGCCTGTGAAGCTGACCAATCATCATTTGATATTTCATACCTGCTGACTTTTTCACTAAATCAAATAGTTTGCATCTCTCGCCTTGTTAGAGCTCACTTCTATGGCACGTTTGTTAAACATATGTGAAACATGGATGTGACTTGTTGTGTGTGATGATCAATAAAACATTCATTACAGCATTATTACACACTATCTTTATTTATGTGATTTTTACACAGCAAATTTAAAATGAATTTCATGCCCGTAAAGTGTAACTACAGCTGATTAATACTGCATTAGTTCAGAGAGAAAAATAAAACCACTTAATATTTAATGGCATCTAAATTAAAATTTTATGTTGCATCCCGTCAGTGGAATGGACCATTCAGTTTTGACTGTATACGAGATGTACAACTTTACAATTATTTGCATTTTACTTTACTCTTGAGAAATCAGACAATTATTTCTGACTTGATCAACACCTGTTCAAAATACTAAGTATTAAAAAAAATACTTACAAAGTAGCCCATCAGTCATTCGCAGAAGAAGTGTTTGTTTTTTCACTCTGAGTGAAAATAAACTTGAATGCACTCTGCCTGTCCTTAAAGGCAGAGCACACGCACACACACATACACACAGTTTTTGGGAGATGAGCCCAGACTGTGTTTTAGGCACAAATAATGTGAATGCTACATTCCTTCATCACTAATCGGATTTTACACAAATGCACAAACTGGGCGCAACTTTACTCATTTCTCATGTGAAATACTTAAAGTTAATATGTCTTCCTGTCACCAAATCAAATGAAAAGACTGAAAGCAGCTTTACGATTCTTTATGAACAGGTCACAAATATTAATGTATCAGTGCTTCCTGTAGCGTTTGTTCAGTTTTTGACATGCTGTCTTTTGTCCAGTTGCTCATCCTGTTGAACTGAAGAGAAAGTGGATACCCTTCATTTGAGTTCAGTGGAGCACTACAATGCAACTTCATGACATTTCTTACATTTATGCAGGTGTTGGGTCTTTCACCTGCCTACATGCCCATGTTGATTGTAAAGACTTGTCACCCTGTGCAACATTGTAGCTTACTGATTTGTTTTTTACTTTTTGGGCAACACAGAAAGGCGAAGGCTGAGAGAAAAAAGCTAAATTACAGATTGCACTTGTAAAGGCCTTTACACAGAGGATGCATGTTTTTGTTTTTTTTTAATGTGATTAACATGATTAGTTTGCATGACAGTAACATTTTTCAAATAGCTGGT
>JAPZDX010000012.1:6885779-6898589 GCA_029783625.1 Naso annulatus | reverse complement strand
GTCATATTATAAAGAACAGACCGTAATATTCATGAAATCTGAGTTTAAAAAAAACATTTAGCAATACTTTTTGTGCAGAAGCATTCAGGAATTAAAAAGAAAAACAAAATGAAACACTGTCACAAATCTTTACATGTCAAAAAATCAATACAGTGTTTGAGAATCAATGAAATATAGCAAAATATTAACATCACCATATTGATATGTATCAATATTTTTGAACACCCCTAGAGGAGAGTGGTGTGCAGCTTCTGGGATGCTCCCAAAACTTCCTGCAGTGCATCCACAAGCATTTTTAGTTTCCCTGCCCAACTGTGACAGCCTCTTCACAGGCAAAATGCAGCACAGTCGTGCCTGCTGAAATCTGCAGGTCACACAATGAGTAATGTACAGAAAACAGATTTCTGCAGTCAATGAAAAAATAAAGTCTTTGTCCTAATCATAGTTCAGTATTAATATCATGACACACTGCAGAGCGTCTGTTCTGCCTGGTGTTGGCAAAGACGGAACAGTGTTGATCGCACTGGAAGGCAGTCGAGGAAGCAGAGCCAGAGTCTCTTCTGGTTCAAAAGCAGTCTAGCATTCAGCACCAAAGCCGAAAGCAGGGGGATCATCAGCAAGGGTGAAAATCAGGGCATGTCTCATGCTGATCCGCTCCATTTTCACCGCCTGTGGCAACAACTAATTAATATTTTTACAACTGATTAATCAGAAAGGAGTTTTTGGATGAATTGATCATTTCTTTGGTCGGTTAAATGCCAGGAAATACTATAGGTGCTGATCACTATTTCCTTGAACCCAAGGGATTATTTTCAAAGTTCTTGTTTTTGTCAAAACTACACTCAACAAAAATATAATCACACAAGAAGAAATATACCAGATATTCCTCAAAACTGAGAGAAGCACAACGACACAACGTCCTGCAGACAACTTCAAACCATCACTGTGGAGAATCTTAATCAGTGACGCCATGAAGATACCGCGTGGTACCAATGTTCTTACACTACGGGCTCACAAGCTTTTGGCCATCATACACAACTCAACAAATACAAATTTTGACCTGAAAATTTTATGTATTCATTTAACCTCTATTTAACCAGGAAAAAACCTCATTGAGATTAAAAATCTCTTTTTTCAAGAGTGTCCTGGCCAAGACAGGCAGCAGCACAATCAACAAGTTTTCGACAGACAACGAACAGCCATGCATACATGCAAATATCAGCTACATTAATACATTAAAAGACATGAAACAACAAGCAAAAACAGTAAATATTTGTCAACATTGACCACATCATAAAAAGATAAATCAGGCAGAACATCTGCTACGGCATGTTTTTTCCTCCAAGTCATTCAACATCCTCTTAAAAGCATCCTACAAAACCAGCTCAGAATTAAACTAATTAAAATAATTAATTCACTCTAATCGTTTAAAGTTTTTTTGGTGGAAAAGCAATTATTTCATTCCTCTCCTTTTTAAAACTCTGTGGTTGTTTTTGTTTCATTATTTTTATTCCTCTACATATAAATATTACTGCAGGGAGTCTAGGGACCATACCTGTCGATTTTTGACTTCCCACCATTAGCAGAGATCAACCCTATCCTCTACAAATGTTGCTGTTGAAATTTAACCATGCGTTTACTTTAGTAGATGTCAGACTGCCATTTATGTTGAAGCAAGGCATAGAAAATAAGGAAGGGAATTGCTGGAGAACCCATGATATGATATTATCACGATATTTAAGTCATGATACATTATTATCACGATATTGTGAAATGTTGAGTATTCAGATATCATATGTTGCGATTTTTTCCCCTTTTTCAACTGCAAATAATTTTCCTAAAGCAAGATTTTGTCAACATCATTTATTTAATCTAATAATATAAAGTTTACAATCTATTACTTACTTCATAAATTTTTTATTTCATTTTTTATTTCCTCACCAGACAGTGAGCATTTAGCACCATTTAGTGGACTGAAAAGTCAATAGATTTTTATTATGCTATTATAAAAACTGAGTTTGTATTTGCAACATTTATCAAGAATTTATAATAAAATATCAATTCTTGGTGTCTATATATCCATATGTCATCATGTAAAAATATCATGATATTACGCTGTACCAATTTTTCACCCACTCCTAATAGAAACACTACAGGACACGTGAAAGTTGCTAGGTATCGGTAATTCACCCTTCTACAGAGAACGTCTGTGTTTATTTGGTCAAAAATGGTTCAGCAAGAGAGAGGGTGGAGTAGTTAAGACAAAAGTTATTACGCCTGGAAAAATAGTTCCTAACAAGTGCTGCCTTCCTGGTTCGAATACTTGCGAGAAGAAGGATTTTTACACAGACCTTCTTTTTAACTTATGTTGTCACACATTTTTCAGCTGCTCTTTGTAACATTTACTGAATTTGAACAAAATGTAAAAAAAACCCACCATATTTCATAGATAAACCTATTTTGGTAAAATGTGTAGGACATGTAGTAACACTGTTAGGGACCTTTAAATGAATAATCAATAATCAACATTGGTTGACATTGTCTTCTTGGTGATTGGTGTCAGTGCATCGCCCTCTTCTATTTTCTACTGAAGCTACACTAGATCTGCAGTTTGGTCATTCTGAGACAAGACTAGGTCTGTAAAACTTGTTATCTTGTGTTTCTTTGTGCAGTGACAGCAAAACTTACTAATCTGTGGATCCTCATTTAGGTTGGAGCTCTCTTAGTGAGAGGAGACACCTGGCCTGCTGAGGTGTCCTTACATAAGCCACTGAATCAGCTGCAGGGATAGTTTTGCGACCGGGCCACCACCTGACCTGCCAGTACTTTTAACCAAGACAAGAGGGAATTCTTTTTTTGGACTAGACATGAATTTTCATGTGACTTCAAGGCAAAAGTAGTGCTTTAGAGTCCAGCTTGTAATCAGCCTTTTTGGTGAAGGCAGAACACAGGAAGACCTTGAAATGCATTTTGAAGTCGGTTTTGAAGTCTGAGTATGACTTTAGGAAGATCCCTAATTTTAATCACTGCTGAATTCCAATAAGTCACCACCCTCACCCACCCCAGTGAAAGAGACTTTAATAAAACTTGTGCCCACGAATGATTCCAAACACATGGCATTACTTTATAAAATGTAATTCTTTTCAAAGTCAAATAAAGGTGTAGTATTTTGCAGTGATCGGAGCAGTAAATAGCAATTACGGCTCCAGCAACGAAGAAAGAGCTATATCGCTTGCCACAGCTGGCTGGATAGAAAATAAAATATGTTCAAATAATTCATCAAATGCCCAAACATATACGAACAGGACACCTTTTTTCCATAGCGTGAGCAGATGTAAATACAAGACTGATTGGGGGAAAAGCTATAAGGTTAAAATGAAATCAAGCAGTGTTCCTATTAATCACTTTGGTATTATGACAGGCAATACCTCCTGCTGCTTAGCAACCAACTCCTGCAGGGCGATAGTCAGAGTGATGAGATTTACCAAGGGATCTCCTCTCTAAAGTTATGAAAGTGTCCATTGCGTGGCAGCAGATATCTAACACATATTGTTCTTGCACTCTGTTCAGCTGCAGCTGCTGTTTTTCAGCTGGTGGTATTAATTATTTAAGCAAATATGCAAGAGGATCAATAAAGCAAATACATCATACATTACAGTCCTCAACTTTCATATGAAACAGCAGATGCAGAGTTCTTCTTTCTGTGCTTTTCATACATATAAAAAGGAGGGTGGCCTGGTCAACCAGACCCATAATTCAATTCCTGAATAAATTCACTTTGTGATATGGGTCTGGCCACATTCTATTGGGGATTCTTTGCAGAGTTTGAATCCTAGTAGGCGTGGTATCAGATTAAGTGTCAAACTATTAGAGCAGTCTTAAACCAATTGGCATAGACACTGTCTGCATGAAGCATGCTGCGGGCCCAGCTCTTCAGTGAAACGGACAGACGAGCGGGAAGGTTAACGTCCGATCTGTTCAATAATCACATTAATGCTGTTATAGTTGGGTTTCACAACAGACATCTTGAGGACCAACACAGGTGTGACCAATGATGGCTTCATTCCATTAAGTGTCACAGCAAGCAGGTCAGTGAGTGAGCATGCACAGTACCAGAGCTCCTGAACAAGCTCACCTGATACCCTGATGGGTTTCATGATGGATGTTCTGAGTTGTCAGAGCAGGAAAAGCACAGGTGAAATTAATGATATTAATGATGGCTGCTTAAATTCAGCTGAGCTTGTTCCAGAGCTCTGGTACTGTGCATGCTCACTCACTGACCTGGTTTGCTGTGACACTTAATGGAACAAAGCCATTGACAGCGGAAGCCACGCCCTCTTGCTCCTGGAGACGGTGGCTCAAACATTGGTAGCCTGCGGGCTACAGACAAGACGAGTGGTGGCTAACATTAGTTTTCCACAAGCTGTAAAGTAATCACATAGATATTGTTAAATTGTGTTGTGATATTGGCTATTTTCATCAGTTTTAGTGCTTTTTTAAAGTGTTTTTTGTTTGTTTGTCTGTTTGTTTATTACTTTGTGTTGTACCCAAGGCTGCATGAGTCTCATGTCAGCATCACACAGTTAGGCAGAAAGACTCCCAGTAAAGGCTCCTATTCTTCCCTACATGCCGTAATCACTAGTCGCTGATTGGTCTGGCAAACAATTTGTCCCTGCAATTTTAAAGACCGGCCTTGTTACCAGACTGATTCTCAGCTAAGACCAAGCTGAATGGAAGGAGAGCTGTCTAAAAGGAGTGACCCTGTGTAAAAAAAATCATTAAAAACAGAATGAGAACCCAACTGTTTTTACTTCGTACTGTTTTTTTGGTGTTTTAATTGAGTATATGTCAAAAAGGATAAGGAAATTATCACAATCTGTTTTATTTTTGTCTTACCCAGCTTCCCCAAAAGTTTCTGGGACCAGGGTTGAACCATGAAGTGGAGTATGGTACCTACACAAACAACAGGCGGGTACCGAACTCTTACCTTAAACAGGCGTAGTATGTTGGCCACCATGATGGAGACGGAGCTGGAGGAGGCTCCAATGACACCCACCACCCTCTCAGGTTTGGTAATAATGGGCGATCCCCCACCCAGACATTTGACATCTGTCCCGTCCTTCTCGATCAGAGCCTGCACGAAGGTCAGCGACTGCTCCAAGGCGTGAGTGTCTCTGGAACAGGTGTCCAGAACACGCGCTCCCAGTGTAATGTTGGGCAGCAGATTATTGTCATTGTTGATGCGGTCAAGGGCAAAGAGCATGGCCTCCAGTCTGTGTATACCCTTCTCCTTTTTCAGCTCCCCACATGGCTTGCCGTCGTGGCCCCTGGCATGCACTGGGAAGAGCCCACCTAAGGAGATATCTCCATCAATGCGGATGGAGTTCAAATGCGTGTGTCCCGGCCCTTTGGGTTTGGCAGCCTGAGCGGACTTGAGGGAGCCGTAGAGAAGCAGCAGCAGCAGGGGCACAACCAGGCTGTTTCGCTGACAGCCGGTTCGATCCGGTCTGCACGCCGGCAGTTGAAACATGACCACAGCCCGCGCACACATCCACAGCCTACAACCAAACCCAGCAATCAGAAAACAACAGAAGCCAGGTATTATTTTATGATGGCCAGAGGGTTAATTGCAATACCTCTTGAAGCAGCTGGCACAGAAAAGGCTTCCTCTCATGTCTCTCCTCTCTCCCAGGCATTCAATTAATGTAGAATATGAGCTTGGCTATTTCACAGAATGTAATCCCGCTCTCTTCTTCTCTTTCACTCCCTCACTCCATCATCTGACCACAGTGGTGGCCAGCTGCTCTTGAATCTGCTGTTATTCACAGACTTGCCTACGGAGATCCTTAACTTGGGGCATCAGAAAGAACAAAGGTGAACGATAAGCTTATTCTCTCTGTCTCTCCACTCCTCTCTCTGTGTGTTTCTTTCCTCTTCACCTCAATCAGAAGTTTTTAATCTCCCCCATTCCCCTGGGCAGGGATTTGGTATATGTCAGAGCCCTCAGGCCTGCTTAGGTCCACAGGCTTCAGAGAGAATTCCTGAAAGATGAAAAAGAGGAAGCAGTGAGATAGTGCACAGAGAAAGCAGAAAAAAAGGGGTATTTGTACTAGTATGAGTTTGTCAATGCTTTTCCTTGCTTTTAACCTTTTTGCTGCAGCATAACGTTGAATGGAGAGACAGGTCTGCTTCCAAACTCACTTCTCTTTATTATATAGCCTTTCTGCATCCACCATTTGAATTCAAAAGGTTTCCATGAACTCTCAAGGTTGCCTGGGCTGAGTGTCAGACCTCCATGCTGCATTTTACCCATCAAGCTTATCAGCAGACTCACTCGGCTTCTATCACAATATTGTGACAGTCTTGTTTCCAGTTTCTGCTGTTGATTTAAGATTAAACTGTCAATTGAAACTGCTTTATTGTTTCAGCAACACAGGACCGTGCTGTCACCATAAGCAGCAGCAGTCAGGTTTCTGTTCCGTGTTGCTACTTTGCAAACAGGTTCTCATTTTGTAGAAAATGTATCACAATTGTTGCCAAATTACTTCTTTACACCTTGTCAAGTCATTAATAACATTAAGCGTTCAAAGAGAAGTTCAAAAGGACTGAATAGGCTCCTGAAAAAACTGATCTGTTTGTGCCAAATTCATCGCTCTGGCATTACTGAGGTATTTCTTCTTACTGCTAGCGAAATCCATTATATATGTACATGATAAAGGAATTCATATGTGGGTTTCAGAGTCTCTGAAGTACTTCTTTGCCTTGCAGGAGTAGAAAAGAACAACAAACTAGGGCCCAATCCCAATATGGGATTTTTTTGGACTGATGTCTACATTGATATCAGAAAGCAAGAAAAATTTCAGTATCCACTATAATGGCCATAATACTTTGGTTGTCCAATTTTTTGTGACAAAGAAATGTAATGGAGGCAGGAAATGTTACATTTTATAAAACTTTATTTCAATCATCAGTGCACTGAACAGTAAACACTTTATTTATTAGTTATTAAATAATGGACAGCCCTCTGCTGGACAAACTCTGATTACATCATTTTAAAACACTAGCCAAGCTTTTTTTTTTTTTTTTTGCCTCAAAAAACAGTTTCAGTATTGAGGCATACTGGAGAACATAAATGCTGATACCAATAAATCTGTGATATCAGATGATAATATCAACAAACCAATATATCGATTGGGCTGTACTACAAACCAGTGAGGGTTATGGTCTAAGAAAAAATGTTTTAAATTGCAATTTTGGTATTAGAGATGGAGAGCAGCTTTCACATCCATAGTGTGCAGGAAGAAAAATATCCACCTTAAGAAATCACTGCATTTAATATGGGGACTTTTTCTGATTTCAAGGAACCAAAAACATCATCCAGACAGTTTTTCAAAACCCAGTTTAAATATTCATTGAAAAAGTATTCATAGTATGTATTTTGAATAGGGTAACTGGTAATCTGAAACATACTACATACTACATACATCTAAAAAGTTACCTTGGCAGCCCTGCATCCAGATGAGTGAAGCCTGCAATTTAGCCTATAAAGGGTATATAAATATTTTAAACACACTGATCACATATAGAAACTTTAAAACATTAAGAACTTGAAGCCTAAAGTCAGATTCCCAGCTCTAAGAAGGCAATTAAACATCACTAGAAATGCAGTCAACTACTTTCATTACTGATTAATCTGCTGTTCACTTTTTGGGGTTGGTTGATCTATGAAAACATCACAAAATCAGGGAAAATTGACATAAATATTTCACAAAGACCAAAATGATGTCTTTTAGCAGCTTTCAGTGTCTGAGATAGTCCAAAAAGACATTTAGTTAACTCAACTGTCCAACTGCAAAAAGTGACGAATTCTCATAATAAAGAAACTCATATGTTATCCGAGTATCAAAATAGTTGCCAATAATCTTTCTTTCTATTGATTAATTAGTTAATTACTAATTATTTCAGCTCTGTACCCAGCTAAATTTGTTTTCATGTGGTTCTGTGTATTGTTCAACTGCTGTGATGGTTATTAGATGCAGATCCTGTAAAGATTCAACTGCTGTAAACAAGCTGGTGAGGAACATATTGCAGATTGAAAGCTGGATTTTAAGATTCGAAGCTTTATCCTGTAATATAAATCTACATACTCTGACACTTTCATTCCCTCCTATTGCATCCCGTCTCTTTTCTTCTCTCTCTGGTGCACATAATACACACAAAATATGCCACTACAAGCTATCTTGCATGTACATATCTACACCCTGTTCATTCCTGAAGCTTTAATAGGCTCTGAAGGAACAATCTCCCTGCACACAGCCACAGAATAGGCCTGTAGACATTGGTTTTTCAGCGGAGTGGGCTGAAACCTTGGATCGGCAACGGCTGAGATTCATTGAGAGCATATTGGAAGTGACAAGGTCCTTTGAATAAACCCAACTATCTCCTACTGAGTGAGAAGTAATTTTTCAACGTTGATTCACTGCAGGTCCACTTTAACTGCTGCAGAGCAGATGACAAAAGGAGAGCCTGGCTACTCACCTTAGCCCTTATAACTAAACATAAACCATGCACCAGCATATCTCACTTAAGAGCATTCACTGAGGCGAAGGCAGGGAGCTGCCAACGCAGTTGGGTATAGATAGGCAAGAGAAAAAATACAGCTGTAAACATTACAGAGTTCTGTTCTGCAACACTGCAGATTTCAAGACAGATGTCATCAGACTTCATGTTTGTGCAAAGGAAGAGCTGGCGGAGAGGCAGCTCATGTGTCTCCCTCACACTAAAAAACCGAGCAAATCTGAGCAAGTATCTTAAAGCATCTGAAGGGAAAAGATCCTATACCTTAAAAGATTACATCAGGCATTATCATGTTAATCAGCTTGTTTTGTCTTGTTCCAGATTCATATCTTAAAGTGTTTCCTCTTTGACCAGAATGTGGGTAATTCATTCTTTAATCTTAAAGATCTCGGTGCGATGGGGGTGGGCTGGTTATATCCACTGAATAAATCCTTTCAGAAACTACAATCACTCTGTTAAAACCTATGAGTTCTATTTTAAACAAGCAGCAGGATTAGGACAGACCACCTCCCAGAGCTCTATTCAACATGAAATGTAACCATTTAGTAAGCGCATGGAAAGCACAGTATTAGTTTACTCAGTGAAATCACATTACACATTATCAGTGTTTTTATTACATGGCTTTGTTGAGTACTCTCATCAGTCAATCACTGCATTCTAAGGTCTGTTATTTCTGTAGAACAGACCGTTGTTAGGGACACTGTTCGGACCCGGCTCATCTATGGGCCCTGGAGGTTTACGTCAGGTTATATCACCGTGGAAAGAAGTGCGTTGTCTGTGAGTCTATCATCTGTTCACTGTGCTTTGTGAAAAGGTGAAGCAACAGGCTGATTATGACCTGTTTTCAATGCATTTATCAATGTCACAACTGCTGGTTGGGGAGATTTCTTTCAGGATAGAGCTTGTAGCCAACTGTTGCAAGAGGAGCATGGCTCCTAAAGAGAGTGTGGTGAAGCGAAGGTGAGGGACCGCTAAGTCTTGCATGTGTGGAGCGATTGAAGGAGAACAGGCAGTTAGCTTAGCAGTTGGCTTAGCAGTTTATCAGCTGTTGTGATGAACTGTGCCGACTTAATTTGTTAGTAAATTAAGACTGCAGCTTCTCAAGACCAAGGTGGAGTCTCCTGTGTCCTGTTTGACTGCTACTGGTAAAGTGATGCAGAAACAACTGCAGCCCTGTTTCCCAACCACAGTGTGAATCTTACATCGGAAACAGCTACTTTGCTATGCAAACAGTTACAAATGTAGAATCAAACAGACTGCTTTTTTAGTGGAAGACATAAAATAATTTTATTTCTTTAGTAAATTGCCATGTAATAAGTGGGATAATGTTCAAGGAGCTGGTCATTATTGCAAAAAGATCCACTTCTGGCTGATGCGAGTCCTGCATCACTCTGTCGGAGTTCTTTTCATAATAATGACCAGCTCACTGGACATTATCACTTACATACTGTATATCTTGCAGAACAGTCAGAACTCAGTCAGCGCAGAACTCAGCTGACGTGTTTTCTGTGGTACAATTCAAGCCAGACGCACTATAAAACCTGTGGCTTTTGAGGCACTGCAATGAACAGAGCTCACAGGAAAAAAGGAGTTGCAAGTGTGCTGAAGGAGTTGGCAGAATGTTTTCCTATTGTCAGATCAACACATAATGGCACACCTCAATAAACATGTACAACAGAGACCCAAGAAAACAACACAAATTTTTACCACCTACAAAATGTCACGGACAGCTGCAGGAATTACAGAGATTCGTATCAGGAGAACAACCTTTCCTCAAATGCAAAAGCACGTTTTGGAATAGACTGCATGCTTTTGTTTCAAAAGGCCATACAATAACCTTCAGGCAAATACAGCAAGTTCATGCAAGCTACACCGGCAGCTGAAGGCACAGCAACACCATAATTATGAAAAGTCCAAACACTGTCTGTTTATTGGTACTGATAAATTATCAGCTGATAATGACAAATTTATACCTTAATCAGTGATCTATTATTATTGCTTAAAAATAGAGGCCAAATTATAAAGTCAATTTGCTTTCACTGACCTCACAAACTGAGCATCTACGCATAAATACAGTCTGGCTGTATGCAGTTTGTTTGCGGTCTGGAAAAAAAAAAAAAATCAGACAAAGAAGAAGAAGTAGGAGAAAACAAATAAGCCCAAAAGCTGCTGTCATGCACTTATAACAATAAGTTGATGCACCTCGGAAAAGTACAACAGTTTTGACTAATCAGTGTGGACATTTTTTACCGTTTCAGAGGAAGACAACACAATTGCATTCTGCAATATATGTCCCGCGAGGTTCCAAGAGGACGGAAAATGCAGTGAAGTCAGTTAAATTTGGTTTGGTCAGAGCTATAGAATAATAAATATTACACCTTTGCTCAGAAAATTTTAGTCTGTCTTACTCTCAGGTGTGTATCAACTAAAGGCTACAAACTTTTATCAGTTATCTTATTGTTGCTGACCATAAGAAGTAGGTAATTGTTACCGCCCAATAGATATATTGATTTGCTATTATTATTGGCTGATATTTGCCTATCACAGTTATCGTATTGCCGTATATGTTCTCCGATATGCACCCATATTTAAACTGTTTTTTAAGGCTGTAAAAAAGCTTGGACTGGTAATTTAATATGGTGTAATTGGGTAGTTTGTCCAGCAGAGAGTAGTCAGTTATTTAATGACGTACAAGTGAGTAAATGACTGAAATGCTATCAAATAAAATGGTGATTGTGTGGGTGTTGTTTTACTTAGCGTTGGTTCTGCTTTGCATAAACATCTGTCACCAAGATTATTTCTCAGGCATAGCACCAATTTAATTTTTAGGAAGGGCTGAAAATGTTTGTTGATGACTGAGAAGTCCAGAGACAGTTTGCGTTTCAATAGGAGGTAGTAAAGTCACTGGGAATGATGTGATCCAGATCTTTGGACTGTAGACTCAGGTTGCTAAAACAGTAACAACGGTACTCACAGAATCTCCTTTCACTGCGATTCATCCCTTTCACTCTTCTCAACCCACTTGCCCTTACACAACCTAAGATGTGCTTTCTTTGAAGATGAAGAATATGTTGTGAAGGCCGGCCCCTCCGACACGAAACCTCCTCACACTTTTTACCACTTCCTATTTCAAATTTCACAGCTCTTGCCCAAGGATTTTACAGCCCGATTAGCACTGCAAAAGAAAAATAATAAATACAAACAAGAACACATCTGAAAAACTGTATATTTTACCCCTTTTTATCTTCTGAGACCAGAGCAGCTGCTTGCTGGCAAAGCCAGCCAGAGAAACTTTTAGAGATGTGCTGGAGCTCTCCTCTCACAGATGGGCAGGAGGGGCTCTCTAATTGACACTCTAGCATGTTGATGCTGCACAGCAGATCAATAGAAAGGTAGGGAAGGCTACCCTGAGGAAAATGAATGGAGAGAGCAGGGCAGAAAAGCTGAACACAAGGACTGGAAATTTTACAAGAGGCTGCAACAATGTTTCTAGTAACGGAAAAATGATGGAAATGAGCCTTAAAAGGATGCATCAATGAGGATGCATGAAATTTTCACTGTTGCTTTTTGCTCGCATTTGTAAGTGGTCTGGGGGAAACACCTTATTTTCTGAGTAGCAAAGCCAGAAAACTGTAATGCAACTGGTGCAATGCACTAAACTGAACTTGTCATCTGTCACTGATCTGCTTTTTAGCACTATGAGCCAGCTTTTCCAGCCTGGAAAATTATGACACTTTTCTCATGAAAAAACATTCAAGCTTTTGTTTGCTAGCAATTTTATTGTATTATTAAGCTGCTTTGCCATTTTTAGTATCATATTGTGCAGCACTTCACCGCAATTCTACCAAGAATCAATGATCAGTTTTTACAGTTATATCAGATATAAACAGAATATTATTTACAGCTGCAAATACATTTAAAATGATTTAATCTGTTGTTTATTTTCTGAATAATTAGATAAATCATCTTGTCAGAAAATAGTGAAAAATGCCTATTATAATTTCTCAGAATATAAAGTGAAGTCTCTTAACTGTCCAATTTAGGACCTGATCAATGCATTGGTTGATTGATGATATTATCTGATAATATTGGCCTATCGCAGAAATATCAGTTTTGACATATATGTTCTTAGATACAGGCCGATGTTAAAACTGTTCTTAAAGCCAAAAGAAAATGCTTGGACTAGTGATTCAAAATAGTGTAATTACATTATTTGTCTCGCAGAGTGAGGTC
>JAPZDX010000012.1:6710863-6721282 GCA_029783625.1 Naso annulatus | reverse complement strand
TAGTTTAATAGACAACAGGGAGAGAGGTGGTTGCAGTTAAAAAGAGATCAAAAGCAGGTCTGCCCCACAATTAACAGTTTTCTTTGTCCTTATTAAGTTTTATCGGCATAATTTCTCCACAGTCACAGTATAATTTTAAGCTCTTAATTCATTCAGTTCCAACAAAATGATCAGTTATAGTCATTGCTTGTATTTTAATTAAAACAAAGTGTAAATGATTGCACTGAAAAGAATTTGTGGGACCCAGAAGGGGTTTCTACGTAGGCCATTATAACAGAATATTACATTTAATTTTATATTATATTTCTTGTAATTGCTTATTTCACTTTCAACTTTATTGTAAAAGTTTGGGTAAAATTAACATTGTTCTTTGTGGCACTGTCAGATGTGTTTTTTATATAGCCTAATGAAAATAAATGCTTCAAGTGTATGAAAAATATAACTAGATAGTAACTGAATTTTTTAAATCCAACAAAAAAATAAAAATATTTTAGAGTTATCAAAACTGGATGAAGATCAGACAGGATCAGATATCGGGCATTATTCTTTTTGAACGTGAGCACATAGCAAATATTTTGAATAAGGATCAACATATGTAATTAGAATGTTTTACATTTTTCAGTACTCTGCAGTGAATGAAACTTTATAATGAGTTACTGCTATTAAATTATCCCAGATATATTTTTTACAGTGTTTCTGTGCTATCCTGTTACTTTTCAGGTGACACATTCAAAAAAACAGATATATGTACAAAACACTAATGTAATGACCAATATAAAATATATATCAGACCCATTTTATCAGTCAGATTCTATTAGCCTGAATAAAACAGGTTTTCATGAGGTACCCATGCCTGTATAACTGACACCAAAAATGGAACATTCACTGTTTGCTGATTTGGGCCACATAGGTCACATGAACCCCACCCATTTTTCCCATAATGGCTTTACCTAAGAGATATCGTGTTTGTTTAGATTTTTGTTCATATTTAATAAAAATTATGTCTCACTGGCTCCCAGCCCCCCATCCTCTCTCAGCGAGACCAAATAAACACAGACGTTCTCTTTAGAAGGGGGAATTACCTATACAGAGCAACTTCCACGTGTCCTATAGTGTTTCTACACCCTGTTTCAACATGAATGGCAGTGAATGGGCTCAAAAAATGCCATCTGAGAGCACAAATAACTGGTATGGTCCTTTCGGTCTGAACCTTTCTGCTTCAACTGGCAAAACTGCCAAGTAAACTTTCCAGTTTTCTTCAGTATATCAGCCCTCTAACTTTGCTCTCATGGAGCAGTGCCACTTACATATACATATACAGTACATTTTGCAGGGGCAGTGATGCACTTAATGAGTGTCGGTATAATAAGGCCTATAGAGGAGCTCGCTGAGGCTGAGTGACTCAGGATAAAACTAACTGACTCCTGGAGCTCACTTTAAAGTAACAAGCACAGTCTATAATATGTTAAAGCCACATTTACTCAAGTCAGCAATTTGTTCTACTTTGATTTGAAGATGCAGTCTACATTGCTCATTTGATCTGCTTTTCCAGCTTGTAGCGCGACTCTGAAGACTTTCAGTAAATGCTATCTTAGATTATGCTAATCCAGACTTTTTCCACGGTTTTGTTCAAGGCCAGCTAAGGGTTTATGTATCCTAGAGTGAAATTACTTGTGCTCTTCATCTAAATTAAATCAAGACTAAATTTCAGAAGCACTGGTTTTCTGCAAGACCCGACTGAGATATCAGTTTGTCAATATTTTCAGACAATATCAGCCTATCACAGATGTATTGGTATTAGCGTATACGTTTCCTGATATGTGCTGATATTAAAACTCTTTTTAGGCCAGAAAAATGCTAAATCTGTGATTTAAAATAATGTTATTATGTAGATAGTGCAGCAGAGGGCAGACATCAAAATTCTCTTGCTCCCTAACACCAGTATCTGCATTGTACCAAAAAATCCCTTATTGGTCAACCGAAGTTTTTTGTGCCTGGATAAAACAGGAATCAAAGAAGTTTGTGAACTGGTACTCCTCTGGTCTGAACAAGTGAGTGAAGAATGCTTTTCAAGAAAGTTGAATTATAGTTCCTCCTTTGGTCAGTTATTTAGATCTAAGGTCTTGTAATAATTTATTTTGCCAAACAATTTTACTGGTAATTTTTACATGTTTACCTGTCACATTACGAGTATGGAGGCGATGCAGAAAACACAAAAGTTTCAAGGGCACAAATTGATCACAAAAAGTCTGTCAACCCCTTTAAGTGTTTTGGAAATAAGCAAAATAATTTCACCTTACTCACACATCTTTTTTACTGCAAGACATCAGCACAAAAAGGTGACATAAAAGGGGTGATTTCTGCAGTGTGTGCAGACATTGAAGGGCAGATCAACCTGTACTAGAATGCAAATCACTCCAGGACAAAGTGCTATCACTCAGAGTTGCACCACTGATTTAATGACACAGTCCACTCAGAGCCTCATGAGCTTTATAGCTGCGCTATCAATTACATTTCTGTCTGAATAGATTCTCTGATTATTTTCATCCTGCTTCCAAAATTCCCTGGAAAGTGCCCTTTGTGTCAGATGTATCCCTAGTGAGAGCTGTACTGCAGGTTGGGGTAACTGGACTGTTTTTGATGTCCAGTAATGACAACTCATTGCTTAACTTGATGTTATTTACACTCACTAACATGTTTTAAGAGGAAATATTTTTGGACTATTTAACCTGAGCTCACATGGCAACATTTTTTCATGAAAAGTAAATGTAATATGTAACAACCTTGTTTTTGAATAACAAAAATACAGTATATTTAATATGTTTCTACTTCAACCCAGGGCCAAACATTTAGCTATTTATACAGGGAATGACATGTGCATGCACTTTAACTACGAGGACTCTAGTTTGCTCAGAAGCAGCATTTTTTGTGAAAGGTTTTAAAGGTGCACTTAGGCTAAGATGTAATGCAGTCCTGATGTGTGTGTGTGTGTGTGTGTATGATATAGAATGTAACTGGGTTAATTCAAAGAGTAATGTGAGGTCTGTATTGCTGGAGGCATATGCCATTCTTCCCACGTGCCTGACTTCCAAATGAATCAAGGCTTTTCCACAGTGTTGATGCCACTAGCGAAGTGCACGGGGCTTTTTCAAACACTAAATATTACATCAAATAAGCCTGGCTGTGTCTCTGGTGTCACTAGTGAAAGCAGAATCAGCTTTTCAGGCTTGAAAAAAAAAAAAAAAATCGTCATTGCTGATTGTGAATAGACTAGTGATTCTAAATTTAGCTCCCAGCCTGATTTGCAGTAGTTTGCACGTGGAATTTTAGGTGACCTCAGCTTGCTAATTCGCTGGTTTAAGCTTGTCAAAACGTACTCATACTCTTTTACACAATAGCTAAATAATAAACAATGCTATTAATATGTAGAGTCTGTTCTTTTTATAATAGGGTGAATGGTACATTTGTCATGTGTATGAGGTCTTTTTGTCCTTGACACATAAAGTGTTAGTAAGTAGTGAGGAGTTCTGTAGACAGATTGCTTACACTTGCTCAGTGATGAGGGCTTATAATCCAAAAGTGCAGCACTAATGACAGGACTCACACTGTTTACTCTAGTCAGCTTAATATACAACTGTGTACAATTATATTAAACCTGGGGTAGCCAGTTTATTTTGGTGTTATCAGGCAAAAATCTCATAATAACCTTTCAGCATTTTGTAATTCAAGTGGTCTGAAAGAACTCTAGACTTCTGCACCTCTCTTTAGCTCTGTATTCAGACTTTAAAATTGCAGTAGGACAGAGAGGACAGAGAGTACATTTTTCTGCGACACCTTCGTTCCGGTGGCAAAGACAATATCAAGGTAAAATAAGGGCTTATTGGAGACCAATTTAGCAGCGAATGGTGTCATTTTTCATCAACTATTACACTGTTTAATCAGGTTATACATCATAATGACAAAGTTAAGGCAAAAAACATTGTCTAGTTTCACTTTAAAAAAATGAAGACTGTGATGGACACTTTTCTGTCAATCAAAGTTGTTTTCAGAGAGTTTGTGTTTCTATTGGCTGCTCTGTGCTTCGACTCTTAACGGCAGGTGATGTCGCTATGAGCTGATTGGCTGTTGAAACAAGTGACATGCCTTATGTTCTAAATCTGGCATCTGGCAACTTGACAGGCTGAGTTAACAATGGCACAATCAGCTGGCTTAAGTCGAGACGGATTAGTTTGCAACTTACATCTTACAACTTTCCCTGCAACCATTTCAAGAGAGAGCGTCAACAAACGAGATAAAACTGAGGCTGGTGCAAACAGCTGCAGTGGAGTCGCTTCCTAATGAGTCTCATGCTAGTAAATTAAGTTATCAGATAAATGCAGTGGTGTAAAAAGTACAATATTAGCCTCTAATATGTAGCTGAGTAAAAGTATAAAATAGCAGAAAGTGGAAGTACTCAATACTAGTAAAGCACAAGTACCTCAAAACTGTATTTAAGTACAGCACTTGAGTAAATGTGCTTAGTTACTTTCCACCACTGGAAATACTGATCGATAAGTAGCGGAAGTGAGGAGGCATGTTGACAGAAACAGACCCCCCCACGGATGGCTTATCATCACATTCTTCATCCGCTGAGTCAGGCTAATTAGTTGCTGACTATGGATTTATATATAACAGAAAAGCCCAAAACGTTGGAATATTCCTTTAATAAACTGTAAATAAAAATTAATTTATTGTCTTATTTATATTTTAAACAGCTTTAATGAGATTCTGCACTGAGCACCAAAGCACATCTTTGGAACTTCAGTTACTGTCGAGAAAAATAAAGCAAAGCAAACAACCTGGAAATGTATTTAGTCTCTCATGGAAAGTCGGAGAATTCTTAAATAAACAATTCTGGCTCTAAACCCCTAAACAACTCTTCTCGGAGTTGCTCTGTAATCTCCTGCATGCAGCATTGTGCTCACTTAACCTTGCAGAGAGCTGTTGCCTGATGCTGTGAAGCTTAAATAATACAGGTCTGAGAGGGCAATCAGACACTAAGAAACACTCAGCAAAAGATCTGAATCTCAGGACGGTGGGTTTTTTTGCAGTTTGGACTTGGTTACTTGAGTGCCCACAGGCCTCCATTATTTTGAATTTCAAAAGCTCCTAGATTGTAATTCCCCTTATAACCCCACTGTGCTTCTGCTGAGTGTTGGGTTAGTGCTTGAATTGCTGTCTAAGTAAGACTGTTGCTTGTAATCCATCATTGCACAGCAGCCCGCCTCCTTCCCAACACTCCCAGCAGTGGCAACACTCTGTCCGAACTCCTCACCCAGTGCAACTCCCTCAGTGTTCTTGTTTTTTTTATTTTGTTTGGTTGTGATGGGATAGTGGTGGGTTAGACAGAACTTTAATGCATGTTTTGTGTTAATAAAAAATGATACAAGGCATCATTACTGTTCTGTTCAATCCAGTGGAAAGGTGAATATTTACTCATGTTTAATCCCATTTCTCTTCCACAGATTGAGAAGATTATGAACTTGATTGGAGCAGGCATTGAAACGTCCAAAAAGAAACAGCCCACACCTGGCACAGGTAATGATCACAACCTATAATGTTTCCATGATCACAGAGTTTTTTAACATCATGCAGACAATGACACCTGACATTTAAATATGTGTTGTTGTTTTTTATGATTGGATAGCGCTTGATCACATGAAAGTACAGGTGTACATGCACATGAAAGCATTTAGCGTATGTTGTGCTCTGATCAACCAAACCACCTAACCCCAAGTCGTTAAGTCGTGTACAGGATAGGCTTGATGTTAAAGTGGTAACCGCATGAGAACAGCGTTGCTAGGAAACGGTAATATGGACGTGAAAAATCTCTTCTCCTCTTGGCTTTCTATGTGAAAATGTTGCGTTATTACTTTGTGATTAAATGCCACGCTGAGAAACAAGAGACGAGACGATGAAAGTGACAATTTACATTGAGATTAACAACTTGTCAACATTCGCCATAGCTACTTTTGGTCCTGTACGGGCTCCGCCAATCTGAAAACGTCAGCAAACATGTCACGACTCTTGAACTCTGGGCTTTCTGATAATTTTGACTTGCAATGTTGTGAATATGACAAGAGGGAGGCGTTTATATGGTCTCTTCTTGTGAACACGGTAAACAAGACCCCATTTAAAGGCACCACAAGTCTGGTATCTCTCAGTTAACCTCTTAAGTCCCTACTGGAATCTGTAGCTGATTATGAAGCAGTCTAAATTTAAAACTGATGCCTCACATCTTACTTACATCAGCAAATGAGACCATCAGCGAGGAGATCGAAGATTACTATCCAGCGCTTTAAGTAGGCTGGGACGCACCGGTGCGCAGTATCCCCACTTCTCGATTTTACCCCTTGGCATACTGAGACGTTTTACCGTACACTGGGACCTCTCACAAGCTTCCTGTAGCCTCTCATGTCCTCTCCATATCAAAGTGTCTCTTGGCGATTCAAAATGAGTTAAATTACATTAGGGTGCACCATGTGATGTTTTTTCACTTACAGCACTGTTACTATCCTGTCTTTCACAATGCCTTTGCCCGGTCCGATTTGATGATTTGTTGTTTACTGTTCTCTTTTTTACCATATGGAATCAGGAGGATTTTTCTTGAGATAATTGGAATATTTTGTTGTTATGGCTGAAACGATATTTTTTAAATCTTGCAAATCAAATGACTGTTCTAGACAAGATTTTTGTGACAATAAGCAGTACTGCTTTTGTCCACGTGCACCACTACAATCAACACAAAATGAAAGTTCCTTGCAGGGAATTTAATGCCAGCTGTGAAGGGGTCTGTCAAGGTGTAATTTTGGCAACAAAAACACTTTTATAAATTGTAACTGATGACATTTGTAAACAGCTTTTTAAAGAGCTGCTGTTCACTTTTCAAACACATCTTCAGGTAAGTTTTGTTGTAAGTTTCATTGATGGAAGTGGACACTTGCTTGGCACATCAATGTTTATCTGCTAAATGCAAGATTCTGTTTGATGGGAAATCTCATTTTAAATTCTCCTCACTGTCATACTGCTGTTTTCTGGAGTTACTTTATGTCTCAACAGGGCTTGAACTGATAGTATGCTTCATCAAGTGTCCTTTAGGCAGTGCAGAAGAAAGGAGCCAGTTGGCACTCTGGTGTTGATTCAGTGTAAACGTACCTCCATTAGACACTCTGCCATAAGGTAGTGTTTCATATTGTGTAACAGCTTCTCTGGTTCTGCACAGGACTGCCTTTTAAAACTCTCGACAGATTTATTGAGATAAAATTTTCATTGGTAATGCGCAGTATATTCCAAGGATTAACAATCTGCCGCCCACAGCAAGGTGCAATAACATTCAAGCTGAGAGACAGAGCAGAAACAGTAAAATATTTGGTTGTGACAAAAGGATGAAAAGTGCTGAAGCGTATTGCTGCCACGTCATTAAAAATTAAAATTGGATCAGTAATACGTTTTAACGGGATAGGTTTATTGTTATAACAAAAGTTTCACGTTACAATGTGATATTTTCACATAATTTCTACATATAAACTTACATTGTTAGAACACATGACTTACTGTTAAAACATTAAACTTATCACATTCTAACATAATAATTTATTGTCGTGACAATAAACTTACCAAATAATAACATGAAACTTATTGTTATAGCAATATACTATTTATATTGTTAAAACATGAAACGCATCACCTTATAACGTGATAATTTATTGTTATAACAAGAAATTATCATGTTATAACATGATAATTTCTTATAACAAGAAATTATCACCTTTTATCACAATAAATATATTGATATATCAAGAAATTATCACACTATCACTAGAGACTATCATGTTAGAATGTGATAAGCTTATTGTTATGACAATAAATTAACTAATAACTAGAAATTATCAGGTTTTAATATGATAAGTTTATTGTAATAACTAGAAATTATCAGGTTTTAATATGATAAG
Source organism: Naso annulatus (assembly GCA_029783625.1). Lineage (NCBI taxonomy): Eukaryota > Metazoa > Chordata > Actinopteri > Acanthuriformes > Acanthuridae > Naso > Naso annulatus. Next base: position 6,713,291 of record JAPZDX010000012.1, on the reverse strand, counting down.
TTTATTGTAATAACAATACACCTATTATGTTTAAACATGATACTGATCCATTTTTATTTTTATGGCATGGCAGCAACATGCTACTAAACTATAGACACAGAAAAATTAAATAAAATTGAAGAGAACAGAGGATGTTTACAGCTGCACCTGTTTTTAACCCTACATTTTCTAGTGTGCCATCATGACATTATATTGCATCGTACATTCCTTATTAATGTCACTGCCTTACAAAAGCTAAATATGCATACTGTCTGTCAGTTTAAATGGCAAAAATTGGATGAAATCAACTGAATCTTATTTAAATGAATTGTTGAGGACATCTTCATTAACTCAGATTGCTTCTTGATTTCATATCGTACCTTTATTTGTTGTCATGAAGGTGAACTGTACATATGGGGTGACAAAAAGTGCCTTGAGAGAACGAAAATCTGTATTGTGAAAGTAAATGACTAATATTACAGTAGGCCAAAAGGAGATTCAGATCAGCTATAGCAAAACTGGTTTCCTCTGCAGTGTGAATTTATGATTTTAATATTAACTTGACTTCTGCACACCCATCCTTAGATTAATTGCCATCCTTACAATTAAGTCCTGAGGTTATTTCACATTACATAAGAGGAAATATGTTGTTTGTTTTTTTCTTCTACACACATAGGTGTGTGCTATTTATAGGCCTCTTCTGAAAAACGGCATGCTGAAAGTGTCCCAGATTCAGCTGAGTCATGTAGTCGCTGTACCGATTTCAATGGGAGATTGCGCACAAGTAGTTCCGGAGGTTGGGAAGATGGTTTTGTTGCTGTTTTTGTATGTGGTAAAGAGGTCATGTTTTTTTTTCCTCCAGTGTAATGAAAGGGAACAAACAGGTGCCTTCAGACTTATCACCGGGAGAGGGAGGGGGGTAGAGAGAAGAGGAAAGGAGATAATGGTATTGAACAAAGTTAAGAGCCTAAATCTTCACATTTCATTCCTCTTTTATCATTTTATTGTAATACAATTGGAAAAACCTTATCTTTTATCTCTGTTTTGTGTATTTTCATTCTATCCGCCTTTCGCTTGTATACTATCCCTCCTATAATAGAAGCCACGGACGGCCAATTCATCTTTAGGAAGAAATTTCTGAACATCACATCCTCGTGGCTACAAAAACCAGTCCTGCCAGTTTTGTGCCTTTCTTTTACACTCAAGGATGACGATGTTTGTGTTGTGTGCACATCACGGGTGCCTCGATTGTGTGCTAAGAGAGCACTGAGTAAATGAGCTTAAAAAAGAGAGGGAGTTTAGAGAGAGCTCGGCTAACGGCACACAGGAGGCATCGACTCGGCTTGTGTACAGGCACACTCTAACGTTCAAAGGAAAAGAGTCCGCCTTCAGTTTCCCTGAATTAATTCAGCTTTGCGGCTCATTTTCTCCAGTGCTTGGGTGTGTTGACAAGTAGCTCGTGCTTTTCTCCTGCTCTGATAAAGAGGCATGGCTTTATCTAGGCACAACCTCTACCTCGTCTTCTGTAAACAGGTCTTTCTGGGCGCTCATTTGAGCCAAGTCTAGACCTTGCAAACAGTATTAAACCCACTTGGAACAATTTGACGGCTTGCCCTGTTTAACGATGGACAAGACATTGACCTGGCCAGTACCCCCCCAGTGGATGAGCATTAGACTGACTCTGTCACTCGGCCCCACTATGGTGGGAGATGATGCTGTCCCAAATGAATGGAGGTAATTTGTGGCTGGTATTTTTAACTGTCTTTGTCTGGATATTGTGGTGTGAGAGCTGTCTTTGGTGTGAGGCTCAGGAGGAAAGAGTAAAGAAGGAGGGGGAGTGGTGGGATCTGGTAGTGAATCATAATTAGTCCACTTCAATCCCTCTTACTTCCTATTACCATCTTATCTCGCCCATATGTTTCATCGCCTCCTCCTTTATTAGTCTTTTTCTTTGTTTTATCCGTCTCCTGCTCATTCTCTCCCTCTGTCTCTCTCTCTCTTACTCCCTCCTTCCATTATTTCTCCTCTCAGTCAGGCCAAATTTGACAGCAACTTCTTTTCCAGATAACAAACAATGAGTGTCAGTCCTTGCCGATGACTGACGGGTCACGGAGACCCAACTTGGCCTTTTACCTAATTGTTAACACCGGAGCAACAGGGCTACAGACGGCCAATTACAGAGGAGGTTCAATCAATAGCCCTTTACTTTGCCTCCCTCTGTTGGCACCGCTTCTCCCTGCCCTGACTGCCGTACTGACTGGCGGACTACCCGTCTGGGAATGTGTGAGGTGATTGCAAGCAGCTTGAAAGCTTGCATAATTATGTTCTGCCTGCAGCTGTAGCCAGATAACACCAATGATGGATTTAGTGAGCAGCCCTGCATAGGTGGATGCTTAAGTTTTCCACTCATTGTGGAGGTAGTGGCAATTCTTTCAAAGTTGACCAGTGC
>JAPZDX010000012.1:6685099-6698735 GCA_029783625.1 Naso annulatus | reverse complement strand
ATAGCCTAACAGCACTGTAAACTGGCCATAGTTATAGTCTGTGTGTGTGTGTGTGTGTGTGTGTGTGTGTGTGTGTGTGTTTTTAGACAACAACAGAGGTTCCTAGGGTAAACCTAAGGGTTTGTAGGATGATTAATGGGATAGGAAAGAAAAAAAGAGTTTTCCCTGCTACAAAATTACTTTTTCTTGACTTTTTTCTGATCTATATTTTATTGTGAAACACTGAATCGTTTGACTTCACCTGGCCCCTAAAAATGACTCTTATGAAACCGTCTGTGAAGGAAAAACACCCCTTTGGTTGAGCTTTCCTGTTGGTGATGAGGGGTTGCAACTAGCCATTGTTTTGTTTATAGATTAGCCAAAGATTAGCCGTTAGCCAAAATTGGTTGGAAATCACTGAATCACAGGAAGTTAGTAGACATCTCTTTGATGTGCTGTACGGACTTAACCTTCACACTGGTTTATTCACATTATACGCACATTAAATGACTGCTGGTCTTATCAGACTTAGGTGGGATAGTTTAAGCCAAATTGCCCAAAATGCTGCTTATCCAATCATGGGCTCTGCTATAGTTGACAACTTAACTAGCCAATCATGGACTTCATCGCATTTGTTAATGCTGTAAAATACAGGCCGCTAAACATTAATGCAGCTCCCAAAGCAATGAGTGCTAATGTTAACAATAACAAGAACTGCATTTATTGCTGTTTAGCTACTAAAACTTGGCCTTCGCTGTATGATCTGAGCCCTTTTTCTGACCCGAGTTTCGAGACGCACGACTCATTTTGGAGTCAGACCAAATTCGATCTTCCTCGTGCGTCGTTTGCCGTGCAGCGTATAGGGCCAATGAACTGCTCCCCACTGTCAGATGATCAGATAAATTGCCGCTAGGATCTCATACAGTTGAAGCAGAGCAAAGAGTCGATTCTCCAAGATCAGTGTCCTTTTTCTCATTTTGCCAACATGAAGTGAAAATACTGTCCCATGCACTGTCCACTGTCCACGTCTCCCCAGTCACCTACATGTTTATTTGCGCTGGTGCCTCTTTTTTTTTTAATCTTCCGGCTCACAGGATGGCACAGATTATCAAGGCAGCAGATCCTTGCTTTGTTGGTTTTTTTGTTGGTTGTGTCCTCCATTCCTCCCCCAATCCACAGGTGGCGGTTGATCGCTGGAAGATGGCCCCTTTACGTGATTGGCTCAGACCGCTGCAGCCAAAACGGTCAGGCCTCATTCAAATGAATGAGAAAACCTACGTTTTCGCCGGATCACCTGATTTATCTCGAATACAGCCCAGCATTTGTGCTCGTTGCTTTGGGAGCTGCCATTATTGCTCAGCAAGCAGCAGCCTGTATTTTACATCATCAGCGATGCAGTCCATGATTGGTTGATTACATTGTCAATTACAGAGAAGTCCCCTTGTTTTGAAATTATTTTCAGCGGCTGGAAGTCCAGACTGATACGTAGAGTGAAACAGAAATGTTGATCTCAGATCAGGATGGTGTTAACCTGGCAAATGTAAATCCATGATCTGATATGGTTGATAAGCAATCACAGAAGGCAGCACTGAAGCAGTGAATGATCTTACATACATATAACATATCAGATTTTCTCACTTAAAGCTGTATTTCTATGTGTGGTTGGATGTGATAAACACAAATTCAGCGGCGGCAAAACGGCAGAAGTAATAGCTGCAGCAGCAGGAAAGCAGCAACCAAACATACTGTATATGCAGTGTGTGAGGGTTGGCGTCCAGCAGACTGCGATGCAGCACAGAAAGATGAGTGTGAGAGCAGGGCACATTACTTTCAGTGTGCAGAACAGCAGAACTGCCTCTGAGCCTCTTGGCAGAACTTGCTTTGCCCATTAGATTTCCTATATCCTCCTCAGCATCTTATGGCAGAAAGCATCCACTGTCAGCTTGATCTGCTGGCTGGTTTGCATATCCATGTGTAATCCCAAGGCTCTTTATTACTATTTCTATTGTCTCTTATTTCACAAACCTCATGCATACTGGTCTCACTGGGATTTTGTACATGAGAATAATGAAAATCGCCCCAGAAATCCAGAGGACGGACCAGTTGCCTCTCCTGACTCTCACTGAATAAATAATTGAAGCATTCAGACAAAGACGTGTATGAGCCTGATATGGAATATTTCGCACCAGCAACATAATTGCAAATGTTAAATTAATCGCTCGACATCCACCTTTACTGGATGAGCATGAATGCTAATAGCCAATTATGCAAATATACAGTATTAAGATAATGAGTTTTTAACTACATAAAATTAACCTGTGGTTCCTCCTCTGAGGGTTTTAGCCACATGAGCCGATACATATTGCATTTGTAAAAGGTTTAAAGAGCCAGAGATACTGCGGATACACGTCTGAAGTGAAACATCACTGCTAGGACAACGTAAATTAAAAACGTATTTAAATTGTGACAAATGAAATGGATCAGAGCAACGCAGTTATTTACATATTACCTGTTATTGTCCCATAAATCACCAACTTCTTCTCTGTTATTTAAGCACTATGTCCAAAAATGGATCGTGAATTATAGAGTGTCCCGGGAAGGAGACAGTGCTACACTTTAAGCTTACGGCAAAACAGATTGAGGCTGAATTATTGACGAGAGTCATTTCTGTTTTCCTGTGGATGCCTGCCAGTAATGGGTGCATGCCACTAACTCTGTGTCAGTGTATTTTGGATGTATCTCTATTAGCTTAGTCAGGATAAATTCTTCTGTTGGAGATATTGATTTGACAGTGTACTAAAAGGTCTGCCACATATTGTGCCCTGATGCTGGCCTCTCTAGGTTATTAAGATCAGCGCCCTGGGCCACAGGAAGAGGATCATCGCCTCTCTAGCAGAGAGACCCTATGAAGAGGCTCCAACCAAGTCCCGTCGTCTGTCTCCAATTATGGTGAGAGTGGTGAGGGACAGACTACGACTCGTGTTCACAGTATAAGAGAGTTAATACTGTCACTTTATCACATGCTGCATGACCTGAGTCACAGGCTTTGTTCTTTATAAGAATCAAAAATTGCTCCCACCCGTCATTGCTTCACAGATAGCGCCAAACCTCTCGCTGCACAGTGAAGCTCGCACGGCTGCAGCACGAAACACTGTAATGTTCTTCAGTCTCCTCCGCCACCGAGTCTGTCTGATGTGGCGAAGGAGTTCGGCGACGCGACTCGACATAGTGTTTTGATAGTGAGATGATGTTTCTTGATTTTTCCACTCATCGTGCTTTGGCACTGGAACTGCGTTACCAACGCACGTACTGGCACCTACGTTGTTGCAACAGTAACTCATGCACACGGGTTGGTACAGAGCAAACAAACTCAATCTGATCAATCGCAATTGACAGTGCAGACACCCAGTCTTAAATTTTTTTTGAAAATTTTGTTTTTCTTTGAAAACCTTATAATTGGCCCGAAAATTTTTAATTAATCCTAACTCTGCTTATAACAATGATTATAAAGCACCAAAGACACATTATAATGCATTATGCCAGGGTCAGACTACACAATATCAGCCTGATAATAGCCTGACTGAGAAGATGTAGAGCATCTGCTGGGCTTGGAAACGATCAGTGAGCATCGGGCGCCACAGTTGATCATTTCATCTCACGTAGTGTGTCCTAATAAACAACAACCGACGCCACATCTAGGACGCCTCATGACCTCACGACAGAAAGACTAGCATGTTTGATTTTTTTGTTTACCTTCCACAACAGCTTGTCAGTAGTAGTAGTCAGTGGCGAGCGCTTCCTTGCCGGTGACATCACACAGGTTGTGAACTACAAACGATGATTGATCGAGGAGCAACATGTAGTCTGTCATGTCTCTTGGCCACGACATGGCAAGAATTTACGACTCTTAAATCATCTAATCTGACACAGTGAACATTTTAACAGACAAAAATGTCTTGTAGTTGACCCCGGCAGTATAAGTATGTTCATAATGCATTATAGATGCATGTTTTAAGTAAAGTGTTACCCAAATTGCATTTGCCTGCAGCCAGAGCAGGACCTTGATGTCGGCTCTGCCTGGAATCCAGAAAAAGGCAGCACCGTCTGAGAGAGAAGTTTTTATCCAAAGCATCTCACAGCACCAAGAGTGTGAATCACACTGCAGCATTGTTAGTGCTGCTATGTAACCATCGGACTGCAGCAACATGCTGTCAGCGCTAATTTGGCTAATAGATTAGGTCTGCTCAAACATATCCAATTAGCAGGGAAGTTTTGCATGAGTCCTTAATAAAAACCCACATTTAGTGTCAGTGATGTCTACAAAAAAATACATTTTTTTTCATAATTGTTGTTATGAAGAATATTTTAATAGAGATGTTTTTGGTTTCTGGACAATGTTGAAAAAACAATCTAAACCGAGTTTTGAGTGCAAGTTAAGCCACATTGCATGGCAAGCTTTATTTCTATCACAGCATTTTGTGAGAAAATGGATTCTTTTTTATTTTTTTGCTGCCAATATCTAATTTTGGAATGAAATTCTTCTATATTATTATGTGCACAACAGTTAAATACTCAGGGCTGATTTCCCAGGCAGATTAAACAGGGCTAAAACGAATTGAGAATCTCCATGGAAGAGGCTCTTTTGTTAAGGATTAAGCTTGGATGTAGATCAGGGAAAGCAGCCCATGTAGAACTGTCAAATCATTAATCTGTGCCTTGCGTGTGTGTGATGTGTTTGTATTCCTTTGTCTAACTGTTTGTTTGTTTGTTTGTTTGTTTGTGTGTGTGGCAGTTCCATGACCTATTGTCCCAGACCACATCTCCCCTCAGTCAGATGGACCCATACACCAGTCGCTCCATGGACATGCTCCTGCCCTTGACTGAGTCAGATCGGAGGCGGAGAGGAGCCGAGCAGGACTGTAGCATTTCTCTGCGCTCTTTCAGCGAGCGGCCGCGCTCTGTAGTGAGTTCCACCTTCTTTCACGTTCATCATCTTCTGGGAAAGCACCAAACTAACTCTCAGTGAACTACTCGCTGTAAAATAGAGGAGGATGCCGTACAAGGCTGGATGTGTCAAGTTGTCTTGTTACATGTCACACTTCACAGAGGCACAGTCACTCTGGATACACAAATACACTTACTGTGTGAGTTCAATCTTATTGGATGCAACAACGTCAACAACAACATTGGACTGCAACCAGGGAAAACAGCAGAGGAGTAGTTAGGGCTGTATAATGTGACGATATATAGAATAAAGTGCAGTGAGATAATGTGAATTTGTATACTGATGGAGAACTACATAAACCATTCATGCCATGGTAGCAATTAGACTATTGCGGATGATGTTGGAAATCAGCAGGACTGCTTTAAAGGACCGTACGAGTCTATTTTTGACTCCTCACCGTTAGCAGAGATCGCCCCTATCTTCTGCAAATGTTATTCAAATGTGACCATGTGTTTACTTTAATAGATGTCAGACTGCATTTTTAAACCTCATTTACTGCCAATCATTGTGAAACAGGGCATAGAAACACTACAAGAGCGAGAGAGAGGGGAGCTGGGAGCTGTGGAGACCAAAGTTGCGCTTGGAAAAATAGTTCCTTACAAGTGCTACATTCTTAACTCGAATGTTAGCGGAAGACGGATTTTGACACAAACTTTCTTTTTAACTAACGTTGTCACACATTTTTAGCTACTTTCTGTAACGTTTATTGAATATGGACAAAATATAAACAGTACAATATCTCATAGATAAAGGAGTGTAGGAACATGTAGGAACTAGTATGATCCTTTAAGGGAAGATTGTTTTTTATATATATTTTATTTTTGCATTAACATGATTATGTCAAGCATCTTAATTGCTGGATAAACCAACAGGACTCTTTCCTGTCTGGCTTTTTTTTTTTTTTTTTTCATTTATCTACAGTATTTCAACAGATTTTGTTAGGTGCTCCTCACGCAAACTAATGCAACAGTCTTTCAATAAATCCTTTAATGATCAGTTTTTGTTGAAGCTGTCTGAGATTGATTCAACTCCAAAATGACTGTGAAGTTGAATCAAAGCTTTCTGAAACAATTTCAAAAACTCAACATTCTAATCATTGTGAAAGTGGAATTATTTGCACAACTGTTGTATCAGACCGCAAAAGTTTTATTTAAATGTATCTGTAAAAATTCATATTTTGAAGCCCAGCACTGCTGCTTGCGGCTAGAAAAAAAACTCTATTTACATATCAATGTTTGCAAGTTGAGCTAGCTAGTTTAGCTGGCTATCCCTTTGGCTGGTTGATATGCATTTATTAATAAGATATTTACAAATTAACCTGATGTTAAACACAATTAACTGTCCCAAGGTTTTCCATTACATTACAGAAACTCTCTTAAGTTAAAATTTGCAAGAAATCATTCATATGAATTAATATGATGTCACTGTGAGTTAAAACAATGTAATCTTGAAAAACTGTCCGGCCCTACCTCCTATTTTTTTTTTTAAACTATAATTTTTTTTAATAATAATAAATTAATACAGCTGTTTATGCACAGTAACGTCCTAGAGTACTGTATCCCACCAAATCCCTATCATTAATAATGAAAAATACATATAATTGATCATATCTAAACTAAATGTTTGATATATTTAGCTTCCTCATGTATTTTAACTTACCCAGTAAGAATATTTGTTTCAAAAGTAGCTCTGAATTTTACATGAATTTGACCAAGACAAATGCAGCATCTTCATTTACTGACACAAATTCAGCTCTTATTTCTTCTCCTGAATTTCTTGGATTCTTCCCTAAGAAGATGAACTAAGAATAACCCAGTGATCAAATTTTACCATTTGAAAAGGTCAAACTACGACACATACACAAGCAGTCAGGATGGCACGTCTGTTTTCTGACTCACTGAGGCTGAAGATAACACATAGAGCAGAACCCACAAGTAAGAAACATGCTGCACGGCTGCATTATTCAGGATCCATGATGTCTAAAATCAATACTTATCATTTTCCTCAATGCTTAGTGGATTTTGTCATTAGTATATTTTAGTCTGACGAGAGATTTATGAAAAAAGCTGAGTACAGATTGACCTAAAGGCTCAACCCGGTGAATGAATATTTATGAACTTACCCGTGGATCAAAAAGGACTTAAATGCTGACCAAGCAGACTTTGTTGCCTTCACACTAATGTACAGCAGCCTTTTACCTCACCACCTTGACTGAGACACACAGATTGTTCTTGAAGTCAGCGTGTCTACAGGTTTGACCAGTGAAATCTGCTTTTCAGTGCTCATATGGTGCACAACATGGTGTCTTATAGTACCTCTCTTTTTTGTCAATACTGACCAAATGTTTTTACATGGAGAAAAGAATCATGATCCTGGAAATGTGGATTTTTTCACGAGGGCGTGACTGATTTATCGGTTTTGCCAATGTCATTGGCTGATATCGGCCCATCGAAGATATATCGGTATCGGCATATGTGGTCTCCGATATGCACTGATAGTAAAACTGTTAAGGCTGGAAAAATGCTTGGCCTTGTAATTTTAAATGGTGCAATTACATAGTTTGTCCAGCAGAGGGCAGCCCGTCAGTTAATTACTAATAAGTGAAGTGTTTACTGCTCAGCACACTGATGTTTGGAATAAAGTTTGTTAAAATGTAAGATATCCTGCCTTCACTAAATGCCTTTGTTTCAAGTATTTGATAAACACATTCAGACAATATTATTTTTATATATATAAAATGGCTGATCTCAAAATTTTCTTTGCTCTTAATATTGGTATCAACATCAGCCCTAAAATTCCCAAATCAGTCAGGCTCTAATTTTCACTGTTTTTTAAGGAGGATTAAGTTTCTTTCTTGTCACAAATTTCACTTGTGGTATTTTTATTTTTGTTTTCTTTACGTTCACTGTTTAGGACAGACATAGCGAACGACACAAAGACTCTCGTTTAAACCTCCGGCCGCCGAGCCACTCTGCTACCTATGCCACGGTGTCCGCCTGGCATCACCAGCCTGAGAAACTCATCTTAGACTCGTGTGGGTACGAGGCAACAGTAAGTACCTTTTTACTGTCCTCAACATGAAAGCAAAACATCTACAGAAGACGACAGAATCACCTACTGTTGTTTATTATTAAATAGATTTACAGAGATAAAATAATTTACTGCATCTAGTGTCTCCATCTATACTATGTAGTTGACATGTAGCTTGTCCAGATTCGAAATTCTTAAATAGGCCAACCTTGGTGCTTTCTTTCCCAGTACCTAGGATCAATGATAATCAGGGATCTACGAGGGATTGAGTCCACACAAGATGCCTGTGCCAAAATTAGGGTAAGTGTTGCTTAGCAGCTTTAAAATGATCTTTCCCTCTAACTTCTAATGCACTGAAATGAATTTGCAAAATGTCAGACAAGAAATAAAAGAGTTGCAGAGGAAGAATGCAACTGACAGTTACCTGCTCTTACCAGTCTGAACACAGAGTAATATGATAGTATTTCTGTTATCACATACAGTGCAAAAATCATTGTTTTGCTCCACATGTTCTCTCCTCCAACTCATTTTTATTGTGTCCACTGCAGAAATCAAAGGATTCAAGAAAGGGTCCAGTCGTCATTCTGTCCATTACCTATAGAGGGGTCAAGTTCATTGATGCAGCCACAAAGGTAATGGGACACTTTGTTTGTGCTTGTCAGTCTCTCCAACGCAAACACTGCGGCTGATTGTCTCATGCTCCATTAAAGGTCGATTTCCAGTAAGCACTCACTTCCCCTCTTTGTCCATTAGACTATAGTTGCAGAGCATGAGATCAGGAACATCTCGTGTGCCGCCCAGGACCCAGATGACCTCTGCACCTTTGCATATATTACCAAGGATCTTAAGAGTTGCCACCACTTCTGTCACGTCTTCAGCACTGTGGAAGTGGTGAGTAATACACTGTCCTTTAAAAAGTCAGAACAATTTAACAAATTAGTTTTGTGTTTTGCTTGATGTGCTTACATTATACTATTGATATAATCCCTTGAGGAAACACTTAAAGCCCCGTTGGGGAACTTTCATTTTGTATTGATTATAGCAGCACAAGTGGACTAAAGTGGTACTGCTTCTTGTCCTAAAGATCTTGTCTAAAGCGAGCATTTGTTTTGGAAGAGAGTGAAAGAAACGCGCCAGTAATTTGTTTGGCAGTAAACACAAAAAATATTGAAATTATCTAAAGAAAAACATCCTCTTTGAGTTGCCTTGTTGCTGAAACGGGCTATATAAATAAACTCGCCTTGCCTCTTGCTTCCATCCATAGATAGTAAAAAATAAAACAGCAGATCAATCATGCTCATAGCCAACAAATCGTCGCTTCCGGTCTGCGCTGTCAAGTTTTTTGTAGCATTACTGACTGAGCGGACCTGGCAAAGGCACTGTAAAAGACAGGAGAGTAATCTCCTCGCCTCTCATTTGTGGATGTACGTAAGATGTGGGGCATCAGTATTAAACTTAGACTGCTTCATAACCAGTTAAAAGTTCCAAGTAGAGACTTTTAATCTTCATAAATTTCTTGAACTTTTTGTAAATTCTTAATTGAATGATTTAGAAAAAAAAAAAAAAAGTCCTTCCGTGGGATGTCGAGTACCCTGCAGTTAAAACTGCATGCAGTATCTTGCGGACATTATTTGCTTGATTGGCTCATCAAGAGGCTTGATTGAAGTTCCACTCCTGCTATGCATGGCATTTCCATGTACAGACAGGATTGTGTTGTAATTTGTGTCTCAGCTTCCGCAAAGGTCGAAGACAATCTTTCATCTTTGGCCGAGGAGCGTTGGTTCACCGCAGGGAAACAGTTTGAACTGAGTAATAATGATGGAAAGTTCTTACGATCCAACTCAGTTTTGAGCCTCACTCGTTCATATTAAACACAACCGCTGTATGTGTAGGATGTTATGTTTTTCTTTTCTCTGAAAATGTGTCTGATATTCAAACAAGAGCCAGTGGATGATTACACAAGGTAATTATACCAACAGTGTGAAGAGCAGCAGTGTGACGCACACCAAATTGCTGAAAACAAGCCTTTGCAAAATCAATGAAATAAAAGTAATTCTGCAAAAATATGAAAATAGAGTCACAAGTCATTCCAAATTGCATTTCCAGTGGATTTTGATCATCCAACCTGAGTGGTTAAAATTTTAACAACATAAACCAGCTGTCATGATTATGAAAGTTTTGGCTTTTACTAAAGGTTGATACGGAAATTAAATGGTTAGTCATGTCACAGCAAAAGTCTCACATCTCATTTAAGGTTGCATAATTGCGTAGAATTTATGCAAATTTTGTACAATATGGCCATGTGTTATTACACCAGCACTTGTTATTATTATGCAGTGGGGCAATGTGCAATAAACTTTATTTGCAGTGTGCAATTTACCTCAGCACTTTATTATAATGTGCAATATTATTTGTTTACTTATGATGTGCAGTTACCAGGATTTTACATTTGCAGTTTACATAAAGCACTTAGCACTTTATTCTGTAATACGTACATAAGTAAGTAAGTTAGTAAGTAAATAAATAAATAAATAAAAGAATAAATGAATAAGAATAATGGAATTCAGTTTTAAATGTCTAATAAAACCAAAAGACAAACACTGTGAATAAGTAGTTTTGTGTCAGCAAACACCGGCTGAAATGGCAGCTGTTTGTTTTTTACCAACACCTTCAGTTGGTGTCTTCTTATTTGAACACTTTTTTGAAGCTATTTCTTTTATTTATGCAGACGCAGACCTACGAGATCATCCTAACACTGGGACAGGCGTTCGAGGTGGCCTATCAGATGGCAATCCAGTCCAGGGCGAGACAATATGTCCAAGCTTCATCACTGGGCTCAGAGGTCATAGAGACCAAAACTAGCCGTCCTGTATCTCAGTCATGGAGCAGCATGCGAAGATCAGCAGTGAGTACCACCCTACAACCATTCAAAAAAACTCTGCTGAACATGAGCGTGTGTGAATGAAATAAAAAAAAAGAAGAGTGAGAGGAGAAACCTGCCGTTGTGCAGTCACAAGGTACACAGACCTCATGACCGACTTTTTACTCGCCACTTAATCCCCATTGGGCCACCTACAAAAGATGTGCTGTGTGTGATAGAGAACGATGAGTCATTACTTGACTTCAAATTGCATCTCTCGCTCGCCCAACAACTCTGAGTCACTCAGATCAGGGGAGCTTTTATTTTTGTGCATAGGTAAAACATGATGAATGAAAACTTTTATTTGTTGCTTACAGGCAGGTTATGATTTCCTCTGAGGGCTCAGCCCAGCTTGTTGGACGTATCCTCTTCTTCCTCACTATTGATGGAGTGTGTTGCGTAAACGTCCACATATACCCTGAGCTACGTGTTGATGCATTGGCCTCTCAGGCTGCATATAATGAGCACTCGGCGATCACTGTCACCTGAAAGAGCTGCACAGCCAGGAGCATGCACACTGCAAGACCACATGCTTATGCAGAGACACAAATCACTTTGTTTTACTATCTGCCTGTAAGGATAATATATGGAGTAATCACAGGGCGGCATAATGAGTCTGGCTGGTTGTTTAAGGTTTAAATAAGAAGGGAGGAAACTCCTTCCGGCTGCAGTTTGTTTTAACGCTTTTTATTGCAATGTGAATGCTACCTTATCTAGTTGGTTTCATTATAAATTGTGACAGGTCAACAGTTTTTCTTTTTCTTTCTTTTTTTTTCTCCCCCCCACGGGTAGATTAGCCCACTATCCCTTTAGTTATTATTGCTACACCTGTAAAGCTTTCCGCTCTTGTATGGCACATCTGCAGTAAACAATAATAATGGCAACAGACTCACTGCTTGGATTTCTTTGTAGTATTTGAAACAATGGGATCTTTATCTCTAATGGAGGTCGATAACAGCAGGCTTCTCACTTTCTGGCTGTCAGCAGTCAATTTTTTCAGCTTAAGAGACGACTACCGTAGAAGAATTCATCAGCCAAAGGTGGCTAGCTAATTAAGCTAATATTAGGTTCACTAGTGTGTTGAGGCTGCTAGCTTTGGCTGACTTTTTATTTGTGACCACACAACAAACAGAAAATTGAAAAGGTATCTTGAATATGCTCTTCATGGCTACACGATTGTGCCAAAAGACTGAGGCTAGAGCTGCGTGTCCCAGGCAAAAATTCTGTGTCCTCAACAGCTGATGGAAAGAAAACACTGTTCATGCATTGCAGAGTAGAGTTAGTTTGTTCTAGAATTATAAAGATGATAATGGGCGTTAATGATTAAGACTTGCAGAGCTGTTTGGCAAAAAATAATGCTTGTAATTCTGGGATAATTTTTGCTAGGTTTTCTTGAACATACTCTCTATTTGTAATTAAAAGATGGACACAGCCGCTAAATCACGCCCCGTCTTCCTCACTAATCCAGCGTTTTAGCAGCCCAAAGAGGGAACAGTTTGAAAACACTGCTGTCCCCGTTTTATTTTGAAAACCCCGGTGCAGCATTTAACTGTGGGCGGGCAGGAATGGAGATGACTGGAATTCCTACGTACGTGTAGTAAAAGATGATTTAGAAGTAAGAAGATTATAATGAGGCCTACATACCTTTCGAAAACCCATCCTTTTTGTGTGGGAAATCTTTACCCGTGGCCATGGCGTCTTCCGGCAATGGATAATGTCCCCAGTGCCCTTGAAATATGTTGCCATACTTGCTCTAGGACAACTTCCAGTTTACATTTTCCACTGCCATGGTGCCTTTATACTCTTTCGTTACACCGAGTAACAACTCTACCTTGTCATCCGTCCACTAGAAGAAATCTCAGTCTTGCTTGTAGCCATTGCCGCCCGCCATCTATAGACCTGTCTTAAAATGAGCTCTTTCCACTGGCTCCCCCATGCTCAGAGTACCTGAATGGTCATGTGATATGCTTTTTAAGGATTGTTGGTATGGACGGTGCTAAACTGCTCATACCGCCAAGGATCATTTTTGTTTTAAGAGTCCATCTTAAATTTAGAACGAAGTAATGTGGATACAGCCTTAGTTTATGTGAAAATTGGACTGCGTCAAACAAAATATCACTAGCGCTAAGATGTCAATTGTTTTTTTCCTCCAGAAGTAGAAAGAATCAGTAGAGGTACAATTCATTACAAGTATGGCCATGTTGAGAGCTAGTTTTGTTAGAGATAGTTGTCATGACGCCAGTCGTGATGGTCGGATGTGTAGTTTTTCTAAGTACGTAAGTACGTACTGCAACTTTCCTAGCTTGCAAAATTTTCTTTTAAATTGATAAACATCATATTTGAGACTGACAGCACAAATTAAACAACAATGTGATCAAAATATAATTTGTCTTTCTCCACTGACTACTGTGCAGATTAATTCTGAATTAAAGTCCAGTGGGGTCCGTGGGAAAGGGCGTGACCCTCTGTTATACGGAGAAAGTGCTTGTTTTGAACAGGACTGTCAGTACTTGATGTGAATCCTGCGTCGATGTTAATCGTACATGCCCGAAAATGTCCACCATCTTGGACAGCTGGCTATTGCTACACCACTTGGACAAACCACATGTCACGATCTGAGTTTGACAGTCTAAATCAGATTTAATGTTTTACGCTACATCATTAATGATGGAAATGATAACTATTTTACCAGGGCTGCATTG
>JAPZDX010000012.1:6655486-6666253 GCA_029783625.1 Naso annulatus | reverse complement strand
TTTATTCTTTTAGTTATGCCACACATATGATTATTCGAGCTTATAAGACACTCAGATGTCCAATGCTTTTTCATTATAACTGATATTAAACTGAATATATTTGGATTTTGGAATGTTGGTCAAATAAAAGAAAATCTGATCACATCTCTTTGGGGCTCTGGGAAATTCTCAAAAGCATCTTCCCTTTTTCCCCCCTGACAGTTTAGATAAAAACCTGAAGACTCAATTCAATAAATGTTTAACAGGCTTTAACATTACCATGTAACGTTAACGTTATTTTACTAGGCGATTTTGCAGTGAAAAACTAACTCATAACGTTAGTGACAGAAGCTTTCAGATCTTAACTAAAGCAAAAGTATCATAAGTTAGTGTAAAAGCTGTTACAAATCCTGGGTTCAAATATTTAGCTTACGTTACATAAAAATGTAGGAAATAAAATTTTTAATATATTACGTTGGTTAGCTAACCGCTAGGTAACGTTACCCTAGGTAACCGTTACATTCACAATGTATTTTTTAAAAACAAAACAAAACAAAACAAACCCTTAACATGGCAATGTAACAACAGTTGTGGAAGGTAACTTACCCGTTGTTGTTATTTCAGTGAATTTATTCGGACTTTAAGCGACGATGAAGTAGCTAAACTTGATTAATGTAACTAGAAATATACTTGGACTTCAGGTAACAGTTCATGTGTTAAACGTTTAAAAGTCGCATACACTAACGGTCAAGTTTAAACCGGGACTGAACCATTGTGATCGAGACATGCGGGGGGAGTTAAAAATAACAGGCTTTTTTACTGTTCACACACGATTTTAACATGTATGTGCGATTATACTGTGATACAAAACGTGAGTACAAACGTTTTTGATACTTGATTTTTATTTATTAGCATATTATAAACAGCAAACAACGACGGCTTCGTTTGGTTTAGTCCATTCTCAAATCAAAACAGTGGGCGTGTCAGCGCTGCATGTTTCTGCTCCTCTCCGCCCCAAAACACCGCAGCATGTTTGTGCGTGTAGAAGTGAACTCTCCGTTTCTCCTGCTTGTGTTTCCTCATTGTAAGTCAGTGTAGAAAAAATGGAAAGCGGTCGATGTGTTTGTGTAAATGGTCCATTGTTTGAGACATTAGCTGGAAACGTACTGTTTCCTACAAATTTCGCGAACTTCGAGAAGGCACTGAGACAGAGAAAAGCAATAAACTGCAGTGCACAAAAGGAACAGTGAACACAAGCACCTGTGTAGAATGGACTCCATACTTCTGAAGAATAAAACACTATTGATGCATTATTAAACAACAGCCCTACACTTTACTTGATACTTTTTTAAAATATATAGATTTTTCGTGTTCTAGGTACAAAATGCTTCTTCTGCCTGCACTATGCATCAGTTCCACAATTTATACATCTGTCTGAAAATAAAAATGATTCAAAGAAAACCTCTTTCTATAAATAATGCCAGGTGATGTACTATACTGTATCGTACAAAAGTTAAAGAATAAAAACAGGCTATTTTGCTGTTGCTGTGAGACTTGAATGTTTTACCTCATTTGTTATTATTTAGTGCTGAAGTTGCTTGTAGATTTCTCATAGTTCACTGATATTAAATATAAATCAGCAACATAAATTTGGATGTTCTTGGCACACAAATTGAACAAAACGCTGCATTGCTCTCTTTTCTAACATTTTAAACCACTGAACTATCATAAATTATGAACAGTTGGTGGTTTTATACAAACCAGGAACTTTTAGAGGTAATTGTGCTACAACTTCAGGGGGACAGTAAACATATTTTTAAAAATGCACATAAAACAAAACATGACAAGGTGATGCATAATACAGTATGTGACCTAAAGAACTGATATACTGTTCCCAAAATATTTAAAATGGACTTTTCCTTTCACTAACACAGAAAACAGAGACAGACTCGTATTGCAAATTATTTATAATTGCAAAATGTTGCGTAACAAACCGTTTTGATAAATACAAGCATTTGACAAAGTCTTGTCTAAAAAAGTTGACCTTCCATCACAGCCACAAAACACAATATGATCATAACTGCATTAGAAATAACAAATGTTACAAATCAGGCCATGATACTTATACATTTGCATATTTCAAAATAAATTTGTTTTAAAATAACAAGGATAACTTAAAAATGACAGTCTGACACTGAGTCTCAGTCTTTTTCCTCACATGAGCTGCTATGTACATAAAAACTTGTTTGCACTTCGTCACGCTTCACGCTCACTTTAGGCGGAAAATCTTAAAACACTGAAGCAAACAAAAAGGAAATTAAGTGCCAAAAGCTGGGCAGCATTTCCAGATTGTTTCTTGGAAAACTCAGCGTTCTCCAAAGAAACAGAAAATAAATCAATGCTATAGTAAATCATTTTGACAAAGTGGGAAAAAAAAATCATTTGCAAGGAGTTAAATCTACAGAAGAAAAATGGTGACACCTTCTCATGAAAGGGAAATCAATGTCAGGAGCAGCAGCTTAAACGGTTTCTCTGCATTCAAGCTTTGTATTCGGAGCTGTGAGAGTATAATTGTGAGGAAAAAGCAAAGGAGCATCTACTGAATGAAAATGAGCAAATTAATGAATGCAATCTTCTGTTCCCAGCCACACACACAGCTGCTTCTCTTTCACTGACACACTAACAAAACAGTACATAAAAACACCAATAATTATTATTATAAATTCAGACTTCACTCTTGTTTTTCCCAATGCTTCAATTCATTAGCGACTGTGCTGCAGTACGACCCACCCTGAGCACAACTGGTGCACTGTTCAACTTTATGACAAGATAAAAGACCTTTGCCTCTACACCTGGTATTATTAAGCACCTTTGTTGTTTAAACTGTGCCCCCATTTTGATCTGCAACAAGGCTTCGCTTACTTTGCAGGGGAAGAGGCAATGTGCCGGCTGCTTGACACAGATCTTTCATATTGCTGGGCATTTTTCTTTTGCCTTTCCCTTTATTCCCTGGTGGGCTAGGGGCTTAAGGCTCAGACCATAAACTGCTGTGTCCTTTGATGCATGCTGTTCCCCACCTCTCTCTTCCCTCTTTTCTTGTCATCTCTCTACTGTCAACTCCCTAATAAAAGCATGAAATGCCCTCCCAAACATACAGTGCGGGTGGCTTTTACTCCTGGCTGAGATCTGGCCACATTCAAATCAGCTCTGGTGCAGACTGCAAAATGCATGCATTAAGTCCCAGCGTTAGCACGCACTGTTCCTCAAACACAGCAGCTGTGCTCCCGTTCCTGGGCAGCATCCTCCGAGGACCACGGCCCACCAACGCCACACCTTCGCTGACCACAAGAGTCGAACTGAAACTTGTTTCATGAGACGGTCTGGTCTACGGAGGATTTCCTGTTTTTGTCACCAGCCGCTCCTCGTGTCAGATGCACGCACCGCTCCTGTCGCCTAGCAACCACCCCACGGCACTTAACTTATGTGCATATAAAGGAGACAGAATTAGTTTTTTTTATATTAAATACAAACATTTAAGAACACACTCTTCTAACTGCCACTCCTTCGTCCTTGATGTTCACTTGGAAAAAAAAAAAAAAAAGATCATCAGCAGTGTGCAATGAATGTTGGGATATGTTGGAAGGGGGATTCAACAACTGCATTTGAGGGAGTTCGATGAAATGGGGCAGCCTTTGTCATGCTGCTGTGACACAAGCGGCCTACAAATACAGCCTTTGGAGAACGCGGCCCCTCATTCGGGACGCAGATAGTGTGCGTATTAGTACCGGGTATAAATCAAATACACTGACTCATCTGATGCGAGGACTGCCATATGGGAATTTGGCATACATGTCACTGTGACCCCTGACTTCATTTCAGTTCACACTGTTTCGATCCAGCTGCGTAACCTCTGTGAGTGCATATTAATGCTAGGGCCGGACCGATACATCCGTTTTCCAGTATTATTGGCTGATATCGACCTATCACAGACATATCAGTATTGGCGTACATGTTCCCTGATATGCACAGATATCAGGATTGTTTTTTCAAGTCTGGAAAAAACACTTGGACTAGAGATTTTAAAAGGTGAAATTACGTAGTTTGTGCAGAGGAGGGCGGTCTGCTATTTGATAACTATCAGAAGGAGTGTTTACTGTTCAGTGCACTGATGTTTGGAATCAAGTTTGTTAAAACGTGAGATATCTTGCCTCCAATTTGAATCTTTGTCACAAGTATTTGATAACCACATTCAACCGATATTTCCATATATCGAAAATCTTCAATTTTTGATCCCTTAAATCGGTATCAGCCCAAAAAATCCCATATCAGTTGGGCCCTAATAAACACTTTTACAGCTTCCGGTGCTAATGGAACCACTTTCAGTCCTGAAAATGACAAAGTTCCTCGGTCACATGGTTACTAAGTGTTTGCTGGTTAACATAAGTGCCAGCTGATGTTAGATTTTTTTAATCGAAGGGAACGGTCCAGTTTCGGGGAGAAGGTGAGGTCATAGTGCAGTCAGTCTCTGTTGTCAGTGCTACAATGATGCATCATTTGCCCTGGGCTGAAGTTATACACTCTGCTCTTTTCTCACACACTTACAAACACGCACACAAAAAATACACACACACACTTCGATCAATCCACAGCACAAAGCATCCTTTCCTGCTAAGAGTCTTTGAGCATGTTGATGCGTGCGAAAATCTTGAGTGCAGGTCCAAGTTTAATGTTCATGGTGCTCATGAGGTGGTCCTCTTTTAACAGGAGCAGGGCCTGTCCATCGATCTCCTGTGAGCGAAACTCCTCCGCTATCTCCTGACAACCTGCATGAACAGAAAGGAAGTTAGTCACAGAAGAGTCTGTACTTGCTTTGTAATTGAGTGTTGTGAGCAAACAAGGTCCTGTTTCATCCCTCTGACCTGGCAGTGAATGGATGAATTCATAAACTTCTTCCACATTCCACTTGGTGGGGTCGTTGGGTAAGAAGCGCTGACAGAGTGAGGATCCATCTCTCCCAGCACAGCCCTCCTGGTCCGAAGCCCTGCTCGGATGCCGGTGGACGGGGCCCTGAGCTGGGGCTGGAACAGGAGCCAGGGGTCCTGAGCTGGCGGCAGACAGGGGAGATGGCGGCTCCTCGTAGCTGGACATATCCGAGCACGGGCTGGACTCCTCCTGACTGGGCTGCGAGGGATGCGGTGAGGACACAGAACCACCCTGAGTCTGCTGCAGTGAGGGGGACAGCTTCTAAAAAAGGAATAGAGGAAGGCGTGACATCAAAGCTCGGCACTTGAGAAATTGATGGCTCATCAGTAAAACACTGCTGGGACATTGTGTTAGACACGGCAAAGATTAAAAGGGTAATAAGTAAGATTTATACTGTACAACTGCTTTAAAAAGGTGTCTAATACAACTGTGGGGAGTTGAGAGGGTTGTTGGATCAATACCAACGCCTCAAAAATTACTTTGTCAGGTGCTGAACCCTCTGGATTATGAAATTAGTTCCTGGTCCAAACATGAAACAAAAACCACTCCCCACGGAAGGTTCAAGACCCAACCCTCCAGGTGTTACATAACTCAAAACATTTTGGCTTTAAAGACCTAAAAACATTCCTCTAGAGCCAAAGAAAGTATTTTTCAGTATTAAATATTGTAATGACCTGTATCACCTTTGCGTTTCTGCCTTCATTATCTAAATTACTTGTCTCCATTGTAAAAATGTTACTTAATTGAGTCATTACAGGTCCCAGATAAGTCAAAGCCTTAGATAAGCAGCAAAACTCCCGAGCAATTTCATTTTTTTATGTCTATATAACTTGTTCAGGAGGCAGAAAATCTCCTCTAATCTCCACTTCTTTATTCCTAGTGGTCGCCAATAAACGTTGACAAAGATCATAGAGTACTTAATGACCCTTCAAAGACAGAGGGAGACAATCAGGCGCTGACGTAAATGATGCCTAGGTTCATTAAAAAGCATGAGGCGTGAAGAGTGTGGGGCATAAAATGTGCAGTGGAAGCAGTACGTGATGGCAGGTGTTGGTGAGAAAGTAGTAAGCGTGTGCGTCCATTTCTGTACCTGCTTCTTAGCCTCTATGCTGGAGCGGCCCTGAGATCTTCGACGCCAGCGGTTCGTTGGTTTACTCCTCTCTGGACGGAAAAGGCCCATCCGCTTCGTACAGCCCACATTATACCTGTCAGGAGAGGTTCATTGTTACATCTTCCCCTCTTTCATATAATGTAACTGGTGGGAGAAACCTGTTTGTGAATATGACAAGAAAAGTAAAACAAGGGTGACTTGCCTCTTTGCACAAACCATGGAGCAGAATCTTTTAGAGCCTTTGAATGTGAAGGCAAAGTCGACCCAGCCGCAGTACTCACAGGTCAGCTTGGGGTCTTGTTCTTTTTCTAAGAAAAGGGAAAAGACACAAACACGAGAGAGACAATAAATTAGGGCCTGGTCGATACAAACTGTTTCCTGATATTATCAGCAATTGACCTGTTGTAGATATCTCTGTATCAGCCTCTAAGTTCTCTAAAATGCACCAACATTAAATCTGTTGGTAACATTTTACTTAACGCATCCATCTATAATGTATTGGGAACACACTTGTAATGTGTTATACTGCGCCTGTAGTTCTGTATAATCATAGTTATATGCAAGGTCATGGTTAACCCTAACCCATAACCATAAACACATATAATACATTACAAGTGTGTTCATAATGTGTTTAATGCAAAGTGTTACCAAACTATTTTTTAAGGCTGGAAAAAATGCTTGGATTAGTTATTTAAATGGTTTAATTACGTAGTTTGTCCAGCAGAGGGCGGTCCGTAGTGAAGTGTTTCCTGTTCAGTGCACTGATGTTTGGAATAAAGTTTGTTAAAATGTAATTATCCTGCCTTCATTAAATATCTGTGTCACAAGTATTTTATAACCAAATTCAGCCAATATTAAATATATGTATATTATATTGGCCAATTTATCAGATATCAGAATTTTCTTTCTCTCTAATGTCAGTATCGGCATCAGCCCCCAAAATGCAGCATAAATATTAAGTTCATCTTCCTAATGGGACATCTGCTGTTCTACTCTGAACACAAATCTGTGATCCCCTGAGAAAAAAATAAATAAAATAAAAACCTAATAAGACATTTAATAACCAGCATTATATAAGATCACTAAGGTTTAGTGTGGGTGTCATTCACAGTTTTAGATTGCTGAATACTTGATGCAAGTCACCAAATACAAACAAAACCTTCATGTCTTTGTTGCAGTAAAGAGTAACATTATTCAGTTTGGGTGTGCTGAGTTTCACTTTCATCCGATCCGCTCTATCAGTTTTAACGTTCACACTGACCTTGTCAGCTGGTTATGAGACTTTATGTTTCAGCTACAGTGAGACATGAAAAATAGAGCCTAGTATTGTTACAGAAACTCCAGCTTGAGAAACATTTGTACGCCTTTGAAAGGAAGATGTGGAAACATGACAGTTTTTACTACTCAGGCAGGAATTTACAGCTTGGCACCTTTCTCCATTGTGATACCAGGGTAAACAGCAGAAATTATGAAATGTCTTATACGTTAATAATTAAGATAAAATGTTTTAGTATTTTTTTTCTTCACTTGAATTCATTGACAAAAGTAAAAATGTTTAAGGAAACAACTTGTGTTACATTTCATTCATGTCAAATTTTAGCAGCCATACTGGAGGAGCTTCATCATGCGGGTTGGCTTTAGTCTGAGAGAAAAGACAAATCCATGCACAGGTCAACTGGTTTGGTAAAGAGATGCAGAAGCATGTAATTTCTCGAGGGCAGCCTTTTCTGAGACGACACACACAGATGACAGCGAGAGCAGCAGCTCAGGGCTGTTCTTCGGGTCTGTATCTGTTCACAGCACCAGCAGCATCACTGCAGTGACTGATGGTGTGTCTGTTGTTGTCAGATAGGTGCAGTGCTATGTCACAGTTTCAAAAACCTTATCAAACAGTACAAGATTTTTTACAAGCCTCAGGACAGAAACGGGATCGATGCATCCTCGGTTTCCTGAGCTCCAGCACTGTGCGACACAAACTGACGAAGCCGTTCTGCTGTACCTGTCTGAAGGTTTTTGTCTCACCTGGCTGATTCATGTCCTCGGGCTCAGAGTCACTGTTAGCTGCGTTGCTGACTGGAGTTTTGTCAGGGTCTGAGGAGAGCTGATGATCCAGCTTCTTCGGGCTGTCGATGAGAATGGGCAGACGCTCCACCTGGGGACAGGAAGAAAATATTAACAAATCTTCCAAAATAAAATGGTGCATGCTCCAGGAAAAAGAGGCATAGTCATGATAAATGTGGCTGACAATATGGTTGTACTGCATTATTTAAACAATACCATAATACTGAAAAATATCACATTAGTCGATATTAGGTACAATGACTACTTCACATGATTATGTAGGGCCCTATGATTCCCGCCATCACGGAACCGCCGAATTGGCCGATGAAAACAAAATCTATTGTTAAACATGGAATATCACAGAATTGACTGTAGAGAGGAACATTTATCAGGGGAGAACATTCCTGGGGGTTGCTAGTGCGTGGGACTTCACAAACACTCCCGCCCCTCCTCCCAAACAATGCAAGCATGTCGAAGCGGCTGCCTGAGACGCCGGTGAAGTCGGCATAAAGCTACGAAACGCATACAAATTGTGATGTAAAGATGAACCCCGCTGGTGCAAAACCAGCAATGCATCAGAATAAAAAAAAAAACTTCATTGATCCCTGAAGGGAAACTGAGTGATGTCACAGCTGCTCACATAGGGAATCAAGATTATTTGATTTGAGAAATTTATTTCTAACATAAATAAGAAAGAGAAACCAACAAATCTGACACGGACTGTTTTGTTTGCAGTCATGTATTTTGGTTTTACATAAACGTAATACAAAGCTTACAATATGCTGTATGCATTATTTTGTCTGTTTGAAGCATTTATTAGTGCAATGTTTCTTGCATCATTAAAAATAAAGTTATTTCTTCTTAAATTGTGCACATTTTATTTGTTCACATGAGTAACACACACTCTAACAGTGAAATTAGTGTAAAAAGTACAGAAAAGCAGAATTCCAATAAATTAAAACGGAAAAAATGGAACTGGGAAAAAATAAAACAGATTTCATTTCATTATATCTTTGATGACAAGCCAAGTTGTTGTTGTTTAGGTTTCTGAAAAAAAAAGCAAAAATGCCAGAAAATCACTGAATTCAGCCTCTCAGATTTATGACCTTAAGCTTTAGACTTCAGACCAAAACGAGCAATTTAGGAATTAACACCAACAATCAATAATACAAATAACTATTACTATTAGCTCAAGTTGAAAGTACCATATCAGATTTGTAATGTAAGTAAAGACTGAATTTATTTCATGCTGTGTAACTAGATGGATTTCTCTTGCTTTTTCAGTCGTACATACATGTAAATATACTTGGCATTTACGCCAAATGTCCAGTAGGAGGCAGTGAGCTCCAAGTTAAGAAAATTACAACAAGCACGAGTCATTATGTTTTACACTAACAAAAGGCTTTGATGATTATTAAAGAAATGTCAACTGCTATAGCAGATAAACCATATAAAATATGAAGGGAGATGACAGATTAAAGGAGGGATTTTTCTGCCTTGATATGTTGTGATGTGCAGCTCGATACACACACGCACACACATTCTGCATCTGCACTCATTCAGCTAGAGTCTGACTTCAATATAATTAATGACTGAATCAAACGGAGGCTGTGAGCTGTCACTGCTCGCAGTAACAGAGGGTTTGTGTTCGCCTGCTGACAGCTCCCTGCAGGCGAGCACACTGGAGAGTGTTGTGGCTCTGGGTTGTTTATCATGTCTCGCTGCTAGTGAAGCTGAGATCAGGCACTTACACACACGGGGAACGGCTCAGCGCCCTCCTGGATTACAAAGCCTTCGATGACATGTGTGAGGACCTGGGGCTTGACGATAGCCTGGGGCGGTTTGTTCTCCCCATTCTGCGGCGTGCTGCCCGTCACGGTGGGCGCCTCGCTCTCATTTCCTGAGGTCATGGCTGGAGGTGGGGTCCCAGGTGCAGCGCTTGGCCTCTTGGTTGAGCCCCCTCCTGACCAAGACATGAATACAACACTGTGCAGTTAATATATGAGAACATGTAGTCTGTGTGAGCTGGTCACTGGAGGATTGAGTCTGAATGACATTAAAGCAGGAAAAAGAAGTGGGTGATCAATCATTTCTGTCATTTTTCAGCAAAAATGCCCAACATTCTCTCATTAGAGAGACCTGAATATGAGGATTTGATGCTTTTCCCTGTTGTATGTGATCCTGAACTGAATATTTTGTGTTTTAGACAGTGGCTAGGACTAAACAAGCACTATGAAAAAGGAAATGTGGGACATCTTAAAGCAAAAACAATTAAGAAAATAACCAGCAGACCAAGATTAATCAAAAACATCCTAATTTTTTTCAAATGTGCATATTGGCTGTTTGAACATGAAACAACTATTTTTATTCTTTGACTTTAAAATACATCATCTTAGGCTTTATGGACCTTAATGAAGACTATCACATATTTTATAGGTGAACAACTGAGAAAAGAGGATTCAGCAGACATGACATTAATCTTTAGTGCCAGTCCTGAATTAAAATCACTTCCACCAGCCATGTGAAGCAAACACAACATCCTGTATCCATTATGTCAACAGGGATACAGAACTGATCTTCATCATCAAACCAGAGAAATGTCTTTAAACTTTTGAGTGTTACCACAAACACCT
>JAPZDX010000012.1:6607207-6619994 GCA_029783625.1 Naso annulatus | reverse complement strand
GGCACTGTTCACATCAAAACATGCAAAGCAACAAAATCAATATCATGCAACACACAGAGAAAATATTCGGCTGTAACGCCCCTTTGTAATCATTAATATTTTCAAAAGTAACTGTAATTTAATTACACATTTTGTCTTTAGTAACTGTAACTGATTACAATCACATTTATTTTGTCATTACTGACTACATAAGCCGGTCCCATCTGCAGCAGTTTGGCTGGCCCGCCTCCTGCGCGCTGTCATTGGCTGTGGGGGAGGATGGGCCCCAAGCTCGAACACGGTCTATCGACGCAACTAGGGCACTGGACACACCCACTGGCAATTGCGTCAGCCATATATTAACCGTAACCACGTCAACCCAGCATATGTAGCTGAAGCAGTGTTTCCACAGAATTTAGACAGCTGTACTTCCACAGCAGCCAAACATTCACATCCTGGAAGACTTTTACGCATCCGAGAAGTTGTGAAATCTACGCTGCTGGAGCTCTGAGCTGAAACGACGAGAGAATAAAGACTTCAAACTCCAACTCAAGCTCAGGAGAAAGCCATAAGAGAGACATTTTGTCAGATTTTATCTTTAAAAACCTTTGAGGCCACTTCCACGGGGCGAAAACCTTCAAGATGAGCGACTGTTGAGCGCGACCACCGGGAGACCCCGAGGACGCTCCTGCATCGCCGACAAGAAGAAGACAAAAGAAAAAACAATAAGAAGAACGAATATTTGCCTCGCATCGCAGCCATGGACCAGGGAAAGGTATTTATTTATCCGTGACTCAGGTCACTACAACGAGCTTTAAATGCTGTCAAACCGGCTCGGCGGCTTTTCTCGAGCTGCTGTCAGAGAATCGGAACGAGTTCACTGAGTTCACCGTATTTCAGCACGCGGAGGCTCCCACATGTGCTCTGATGGAGCGTCGTGATGATGCAGTTATTACACTTTTTATGTTACCTAACCGTATTGCGTCGTTACTAATGAGTTGCGTTCTCTATCCTCGTTAGTTTAATTAAATCACTTTTGGCGCTTTTATCTCTTTTTGTCTTATATTTAAGTTGTTCAGTTTGTTCTGCACTTGACTGAAGACGCTCTAGATTTAGATTTATTAACCTCTATAAAATTATTTTCCTGTGATGTGAGTATAAAAGTTTGTAAAAATTTTGAATTAGAAGTTAAACATTTATATTTCGTCTTTTATTTCCGCGTCTTCCTGAACGTCATCGCGCGTGGGTGCTCTTTTCCCCGGTGTGTGTGTTAAAGTGTATTATGCAGCATTATGTCATTGAAAGCCGTAGTTCAGGTGGTTTGATCCTGTTAAAAGACTACGTGACTTAAGTTTGACATTGAGCTATTTATACCTGCGTCTTATAAAAGTACCTCAGTAAGACCAGAGAAGAAGAAAGTACTTCAGTAACAGCAATACAACAACACACTCTGCTACACAATTACTATTTAAAGAAAACACCTTAAGAAAAAAAGCAGCAGTACGAGTAAAATCTGCTTGAGGTAAAAATACAGATGTGGCTCTTTATGTAGCAGGATTGCTTTTGTAGATTTGCAAATAATTTTCAGTTATTTCCTGCTTAATCAATACTCACTTGATCTATAAAATGTCAATAACACCGTATCCAAAACGGAAAACATCAGTAAATTAAGAGAATGTGCTGACTTGCTCTTTTTTGAGAAATGCTTGACTGAAACCAGAGATAATTCTTCGTAGAGTTTTACATAAGCAACTCAACATCTTTGTTTATTTGTAAACATTCAGAATTGTTGCCAGCAACACATTTCAAACAAAAGTCACAAAAGACCAGGAAAGTTGCTTGGAACATTTCAGAGGATTTTTGTGTATTTTGGAAACAGGTGATTGTTTCATGGATGAATACAAAGCGGTGTTTTTTTTTTGTTTGTTTGTTTTTATTTACATTGTACACAGTGTCCCAGCTGTTTGGGAATCAGGGCTGTGCCAGAAAATAAGATCCAACCGTGTAAAGCACCAAGTTAGATTATTCAAGTCAGTGAAAAGCAGCAAACTCTCATATTTGAGAAGCGGAAATCATCAGATAAATTACTTTTCTCTTCATACGCTTGTTGATTAAGTGACTAAAGGTTTGTTATGTAGTTATTACTGATGCATGAACATGTAAGGAGCATTTCTAAGTTGTAGCTGGAGGTTGTTCTAATTTGTCTGATGCCTAAAATTCTGTTCGATAATTATTTAGTAATGTGTATTATAAACTCATCATCGTCGCAGAAGCTTGAAGAAAGGAAAAAAGTTGCATTCTGCAACAGTACGAACTTTAAAAAGTACAATACAGCTAAAAAAATACAGTACAGCTAAAAGAGTAAAGCTCCATAATGTGACCACTATCTAAGACACATATAAATGAGCTCATTGATCACTAACAAAATTGTTAGTTTAAGCCCTAAACTCAATGCAGAATGACAAAGAGCCTGTAGAAACTTTTGTAATTTTTCTCAAGAAATAAATCTTCCATTCTAATTAAATACTTTCGATCTAAACAATCCCTTAGTTCATCTGTTTGGCTGTGACAGTCCTGACTTATTGGTGTATGATAATACTGACTCGGTCCTGGTACGGCTCGTAGTCAGTGTCATACACACAGACATGCAGCACAGCGAGCTTCAGTGAAGCACGTACGCCAAAGTTGTCCCTCCTCTTCCTCCTCCTTGTTTTCTCATCAGTGTGAGAGCCGTTAGCCCGTCGGAGCAGCAAAGCAGCCCAGTCTGACATGGTGGTCAGAAAATGTTCCCTAAGCTCCTGCTGCTCAGTGTCCGCACACTGTTTTTTCCACCGTGCACACAGCTGGACGGGTTTGTGGTGGACGTGATGGGAACGGCGCTCTCTGTTCCCAGTTTCCACTGTGACACTGACACAGCAGATTTCTACAGAACGTGAGAGCCTACCGAGGGAATACATCAGCTGCGGGGCATTAAAGCCGTAACCCTTTCCTTCCCGGGCTGTTTGCTTCACTCAGTGCCTTTGTTTGTGTGTCGTTGCTTGCAGCAGAGTTGAGCTGTTTTTGTGTGACTGTCGGTTAACAGTAGTTTAGCGTGGGCTAATTACTGCATTGTGGTCAGGATTTTCATATGTGACTTGTACTTACTGTGATGCCTGCCAGTTTACGTGCAGCTAAAGTCAAGCACTTGCAAACTTCAGTGACTGGGTGAAAGAAGTAGGAAGTGGTAGAAATGCGATTCGATTTACAGGAAAGTCCACGGATGCAGAAAAGAGTGCTTGCAGAAAAACCTGCCCAGGCAACTTTTTGTTTCAACAAGGTGTTGTCCTGTTGATCTCACGCAACAGGCTGGGTCCAGGGTTTCCTGTGATGTATTTGTTTAAGGTAGATGTAGAACTGAACAGTTGCATTTTATTTGAACCTTGGAATGGTTTTGAATTTGTTCGACACATAGTTATTCGAATTTCAATTCAGGGTTCAGTTTTGTTTTTTTTGTTAAAACAATTATCAGTCTATCTATTAGAGGGCCCGACTGATATATCGGTTTGCCGATATCATCAGCCGATACTGGCCTGTTACAGATGGATCGGGATCGGTGTATGTGCTGTCCGATAAGTGACGATGTTAAAACAGTTTTTTAAGGCTTGAAAAAATGCTTGGACAAGTAATTAAAGAACGATATAATCACATAGTTAGTCCAGCAGAGGACGGTCTGTTATTTAACTGGTAATCAGTAAAGTGTTTACTGCTCATTTCACTGGTGTTTACACTTAAGTTTGTGATGTGTCCTTCCTTCATGACGTTTCTCTTCTGAACGGGCTGTGTGTATTCCCTTCATTCATGCAAGGCTGTACGATGCTGCATTGAATCTAAATGAACTGTAGCTTTTTGGTTACGAAAGAGCATTAAATTGGCCCATAGTATTCCTTATTCATAAAAATAAATAATTATGATGATAATTACAAATAATTATGATGAAAAAATGTAGTGGAGGCAGGATATCTTACATTTGAACAAACTTTATTCTAAACATCACTGAACAGTAAACACTTCATTTATTAGTTATTAAATAAGGGGCCGCCCTCTGCTGGACAAACTTCTAATTACACCATTATAAATCACTAGTCCAGGCATTTCTTACGGCCTTAAAAAACAGTTTTAATACTGGCACATTTTGGGGAACACATATGCCAATATTGATATATCTGCCATAGGCCAATATCAGTGGATTATGTCTGCAAACCGATACATCTGTCGGGCCCTGCTTATTGCATAGCATAAGTTAACCAAAGCTTTACCAAAAGCTTCTACATCAAAGCATGCCAAGCTACTGACGTCTTCACATTTTTGGCCACTTAAGAGCGTCACTCTCAACAACAGGAAGCTTTGTTTGGGTCTGAAAACTCACATCAGTCCTCTTGTTTTCTTCACAAAGAATAAAAATGGTAATTGGGGTCAAGCATACAGTTGACCTGCTCTGTTTGGAACAAAACAGCCCCTAAACTTTACATTCCTGACAGACTTGACAGCACAGGTATTTTGATTGGGGGTCCAGAGCCAACAACCTGCCTCACATTGTACAGTCTTAACTGCACAGGCTTAATTCCTCTCCATCCACTTCCTTTCAGTCATCTGCCAACTCCCGCCTTCTTTAAGACAGTCCAGTAGATTTACTTTCATCTGCATGACTAGCTCCCTTCAGTATGTCTTATAATGTAACTGTCAGCTGTGTTCTAATGAAGCCTAATGAGGCTTTGCTGCAAAAGTTGGGACTTGGAGATCTGGGAGGGTTTTAATTGAGATGAACGAGCAAGAGTGCACATTAATTCACTTTCTTCAGAAACTGGAGGGTTTTTTGCACACTGTGCAAAGGTTGGGTAAACTTGGCTTGCTTGGCAGAATTTGTATGTCTTGACTGCACGATTTAATTAATTAGCTCTGTTTTATAAATCTGAACTGACAAGGGATGGTCGACACTTAGAAGTTTGGCCTCACCTCTGACTATTAAATATGAACTTTTTTTCAAAAACTAAAGAATCAGGATAAAATCAAGATTGTGATTCTGCCATGAAAAAAATCGTGATGTAATATTTTTGCCATATTGCCCAACCCTACTTTAAAAGTCACCAATGTAAGCAGTTTTGCTCCTTAGTTTAAAAGTTATAAAGTGACTACACACCTTATCGCTACATTTTTGTGTGTACTTGTACAATGATTGTCCCCTCCCTTGTTTTGATCTTGATATCTCTCTGATATTGCTAATGATAGTGATAATTAATCAGATATCAAAACCAGCTTGAGGCAACAGTCACTGAAACACACTGCACATGCAGTCTCCTGTCTCTGTTATGTAAGAGTCCTGGTGTTTGTAGTAGCCGCACTAATGTTTGGAAATAAGAGCCTAATGGAAAACAAGTTTTTATCTCATCTCATAGAACAGATAAGGTGAAAACATTCCCCAGTTGTATTTACTGATAGTCTACTCAACACGTATACATAAATACGCACCTTTGAGAGTGATGACCTCTCTAAGGCCTCAGTGTTTCTCATTGTTCTGTGATGCTTGAATAAAGGTTAATAATAATCAGAGTACCAGGAAACTCTTTCTTATCTTGTAAGAAGACTTTAACTGCACCTGCTCCGAAATTAATTATACCACGAGCGTTCAAACCTGAGATTTCACAGAAATGCCACGCCTGTTTTCGCTTTTTTTATTTTTGCTCTTACACAGTTGAGAGACACCACAATAAGCAAATAACACACAGCTGGTAGTAACAAAATTAAGCCAACTGGTTGAGGAGGTAGACTTTTTTTATCACATACATTGCAAGTATCTGGTAAAATACAATGTGTTTTTTAAAATATACTACATATACCTTGTGTTCTGCAGTCTAAAATGTGCTCATGTGGAAAATTACATCCTTTTTTGGTGTTAAAAAAAAAAAAACAATAACTCACACACTAAATATTTGGAAACTGTCCCCACGTCACAGATCAGGTGAGCAGGACTTAAAACTGAACTCAGCTGAGAGGAGTTGAGGTGAGACCGGCGCTCCTATTGGATTTCACTCAGTTGTGTAAGCTGACACTGTGCAGGGAACGGGATGCGTGATGGCTGCGGAATCTGGCATGCCGGCGAAAGGGAACTGAGCTGACCCAAATTACAGCATCTTCTGCTTTTTAGCGAGGATAAAAAAAAAAAAAAAAAACACTGTCTGACCTGATTCAGAGGAAACTCAGTGAGTCTGTGATGAGTTACAATTAAGTGGTATTACAGGAAATGACACTACAAGATAAGTTCCAGTTTTAATCTGCAGCAGCTGGACTACATCTGTATTTGTCCAGGAAGATGAGTAGCACTGACGAAGTTGCAGTTTGCTGGGCGGTCAGCTGCTAGTGTTTCCTTATTGGCCGTTGCTTTTTTCAAAATTAAATTACGTTCCATGGAGTGTGCTCAGGGTCAGGTTTCACAAAAACCACAACCTTCTGACAGGCGTAGAACTCATTCAGACCAAATCAGGCGCTGAGAAGCGTCTGACTTGCTCACGTTTGGTCAGGCGCTTCTCAGGGAGAAACTTTCCCACTCGTTTTCATACGGGCAGTCAGACTTGACCCTGTCGTTGCAAAGTGCAGTGAGCGGTAACGTACGGGCCACACACCCTGCGTGTACCTCAGCAGCGTGTGTGCGTGGTGGAGCTGCTCTGGCTCGTGTGTACCGTCCACACAGGCAGCTTTCCTACTGCAGTGTTTCTACCAGTGTTGGACAAGTTACTCAGAAACGGTAATAAGTTACTTTATACTGATCACTCCTTATAAAAATAATATACTTACTTTACTTATTACTTTGAATCAAAAGTAATTGGTTACGTTACTCGTTACTTTACTGTATTACTTTTACAACCCATCCGACTTCCTTAAAAAAGTGACACACAACCTGTTCAGTCAGCTCCCAAAACTTTATCCTCTTTATTGGAAAATCACTTTGTTTTGTTGGCTACTGATTGAAAGCCATGCTCAGGCATAGCAACACCATCAGGAGGTTATTAGAACTTCAACTATGACTCAAATCAAAGAAGTCTGTTGGAGAAAAATATATATTAGCACATGCACGTATACCGTATTATCATTATTTATCTGAGGACAACAAACACATCCCTCTCTAGTAACACAGTAATGCAGCATTACTTGGACTAGTAACTGTAATATAATTACTGTTTTGACAATTGTAATCACTTACTTCACTAGTTACTGGGAAAATTAATAAAATTACTGTTATGCGTTACTAAGTAATGCTGTACTTCCCATCCCTGCTTTCTACATAGAATTTTCCTTTGATAATTTCCATCAATAATAAAATGTTTCATGTCATTCTATCAGAAATTTAATTCATATTGAGTTCAGACAGAATCCAGCAATCCCCCTTCACTTGGCCCAGTTCATTTAAAAAAATATTTGCAAATCATGTCTGCATTGAAACTCTAGTGATTGTTGTTGGTATAATGTCAGTATGACTGTCGAGAGATTATTTCTCTGTCTTTTTCGTGGGAAAAATAGGCAAGACTTCTGAGCTTGAGCAGTGCATCGCTGCAGACGTGAATGAGAGGTCCGTGTCATGCACGGTCCGTGTCTCATGGTGCTGTGTGGTTAATCTGTTAACAGGGGGCTAAAACAATAATCAAGAGGTTAGCGACACAGACACGCTGCTCATGCAGAGTGTGTGGCTGAAGTTGAAACAGAGTCAACTTCTGAAGAAATGTGATCTAACGCCACAGTGGGGTGGACCAGCGTATCTCATGGGGCAGAGCTGAACAACCGTGCGTGAGGAAGCACAGTGAAGAAGTCACTGTCATACTGTAAACACAGCAGCGCCCGATTTGGCCTGAAACGGCTCGGACAGCAGAATCCTCGTGCTGCGTTCAAGCTCTTACACACAACCTCATGGATTTTTAACCTAAAGCTTTGCTGCAAGGGGGCGTTTCTCACACTCTGCAGGACTTCCAACTCTCATGCACTGAGCTTTAGACTCATGCAATTTGATACCGTTGTACATGCAGTTCATTTCTTACATTCAGGACTTTGCATAGCCGTACTAACCTAATGACCTATTATTGGGAATCACAAGACAGTTTCAGTTTAACAGAAATTCCCCGCAGCAATTGCTCATGCCACACATGCCTGCATGTGCACACTGCACAGACAGACGCTGCTGCATCTGCACGTCTGTCTGGAGGCTGTCACTTTCCTCTTTTCATGCCACTATTTACATAATTTGTTGTCATTGCGTGTGAGTATGGACATGTGGCGTGAGAGCATCTTTTCACTTTATCATGCATGGAGTTATTGATAAACTCTACCGTGAACTGACACTGAGATATGAATGAAAGTTTTGTTCTTTCCTGGTGCAGCATTTGTAACATTTTGTGACTCAAGTGCAGCTTCACCGTCTCATGTGATATTCTTCCTCAGCACACTGTAAGAACAAATAGAAGAGGAGCAAAACATTAAAAACCAATATTTTAATCCAGTAATCACATCATAGACACTATCACTGACTTTGCATGATAACAGGCCCAATTTTTGCATATTGTCTAGAGAGGTCCAAGCATAAACTAGATTTAAACACAACGATGTTGACATTTATATGTTTGTTATCTAGTTTACTTTTACTTTGAAGTTTGGTTTGCAGCTTTTTGGATTTCCTGTTAACATTCTTTGTGGTATTTCTCTCATTTCTTGAGCAGTTTTAGAGCACCGTCCTCATGTTTTACGTCAAACAAATTCCCCGTCAGCTGACTTTGCCTGTCAGAGCTTAACTTAGTGTTTCCTGGTTTGCTTCTCAGTGTTTATGCATTAGTGGAGATATTTCACTGATAAAAAAAGTCACATTTAATGTCTTAAATGCATTCTTTTAGGGGTAGCAAAAGAAAATTTAGGAGGAAGTTCGATGATTGTTTAATTTAATAGTTCAACTTTATGTTTGAAGAGTTTCTGTATGAGGAAATGATTGTTTATATCAGCAGTTAAAGCTGCATGTATCCTAATTTGGATAAAACTGCTGCTCTTCTTTATTTCCTCCTTGTGGCTATGCAATCAAAGTGCTCATGGTTTGTTTACATTACTGAGAAACGGGCAGTGTGAGCTGTTTTGTAAACTTAAATGTTTGCCCAGATCTAAATGCTCCATTGTTCTAATGTACCTATATCATGTGCTAAGTCAATGTGCCCTCTCTTATTCTTGTTGGCTGCAGTCAGTGTTTACCCAATAAGAGCAGAGTCTTTGGTGCCAAGCAACCAAAGCAGCAGAGACGCTCTGATACCAGTTTTTTCCTTGCAGTACTGATACCGACACTAGTGTCGCTTGCTGTTTAGCAATACTGCCTTTTTGTGCAGAAAAAAAAAAGTTTAATTTGAATACAGGAAAATGGGATGTTGCTGGGAAGTAAGGTTGCCACAATACTAGAATTTCAAACTCAATACAAATACCCAGGAAAATACTTGATGCCTGATATCGTTTTGGATGCCACGGGACAAAAATTTACACCTGGTTGTTTGCCTCACATGCAAAACACTTCCAAAGGCTACTTTTACCGTTTTCATTTTCGACCAAAACTGGTCGCGAAGGCTTTCCAGCAGCAGCACTTGCCTCGTCAAGTTGGTTTTATGTTGGCGACGGGAACCATCTCAGTGTTTTGAACGTTTACTAGCGTTCATGTGTTCAGCTGCTAGTGAGGTGCTTGCCTGTGTGCAGCGGTGCTGTGTGAAGCTGTGTGTTAACAGCATTGTTGGTATCGATACTGTTGCAAAGTATCTAATGCGATACTAATTTTAGTATCGATAAGTATCTGAGTACTGATTTTTTTTTGACAACCTTGCTTTGAAGTAGAAGGTTACGCCAATAAGTTACGTGGAGTCCAGGGCTGGGTATTGGCAGGGACTTCCCAATACGATATGTGTCACTATATATATATATATATATATATAGTGACATGTATATATATATGTGTATATATATATATATATATATATATATATCATGACACATTGTGACATGATGCAGATTGTGATATATTGCAATATTCCACCTAGTATCCACCTAAAATAAAAAAAACAGAGCGGATAAACAAATTGCTGTGTACGATCCAGATAGTCTTTAATTCAGTTGAATTCAAAACTTCCTTTCTAATTTATTTAAACAGTATTGGCAAATTACCAAAGACACTGATGTAGCTTCCGCAACATCGAAATGAGAAATGAGATTTAAGTGCACTCTTGCACTTAAACTGGACACACTGAAGTTGAAAACATGAAAATAAAGGGCATTAGTGTTCTTTTGTGTCACTGAACTCAGGTTTTCCGATGCTGGTATTGGCCTCGGAACGACCCTGCAAAGCGTCTATCAGTAGTGTTGATTCTATGCGGCAGCAGTGGCTATGACCTACATTTTATTTTACTTTTCACATGCAAAAAGGAAACATTTGCATGGGTGATGTATCAGCTCCAGCATGCAAATGAAGCAAAGGCCTGTGAAAAGAGAATGATATGAACCTCATGTGCCAACACAAGTGTATTAAACAAAATGCAGAAAGTGCTATAAATGTATTTATTTGGGAAATACCACTGTGTGCAACAATCCAGTCTTAAAGGAAGAAAAGTTTTAAAAGTTAGTTTTGAGGAGCAAGGTGAGAAATTTGCATCAATCACCGATCAAATGCTGGAGAGTTTTTGCAGCAGATTTTTTTGTATTTAAACAATTTTCTGCAAATTTTATTGAAAGGTTTTTTCATTTTGCATCAACTATTCCAAGGTCAGTTAGTGAGCATGCTTACAAAGGTCTAATGTTACTTCACTTCACTATGTTAATTAGTTATTGAGAGTGTTTAAAATCCAAAACATTGCGAACTGTGACTAAAAATTCATATAGATTTCTCAGAGCCCTTACATATATCCATGTTTTTTAGAAATATCCCTCTTGTTGGGAGTTGTTTCGGGAATTTATAATAGTTATTTAGCCTTTTTATAGTTCTTTATCAGCTTTAAAATGTAATCCCTGTAATCAGATTTAAGTCTTGTGGATTAGCGTGTACGCAGTGTGATGTCAGACCCTTGTGAATGGCTAGCTTAGCCATCATGTGAAAGTAAACAAATACAAAAACTTCATTTAGGAATGTAAACAAAAGTGAACGCTGCAGCTCGGAGATAACTGGAGACGGTGCTGGGACACGAGAGGACGACTGGTCACCAGTGGTGACTTCGAGGCTGTGATCATAAAATATTTGTTATGGGTGTGACTTCATTATTTCCTCAGTGAGGAAGTCAAACATTATGCTGCTGCTTCTAGTTTGTGCTTATGAGGAGCTGCATCAAACTCACCTACTGTACGTTCTGACTTTGACACAGAGGACAGAAGCTCACAGTTTAAATGTAGCCAATCATAAAACAATACACATTTATAAAACAGTAAAAGATCCACATTTCCTGAAGATTTTGATGAAGGCTTTTCATCTTCATTTCACGTCTGAAGGTTTTGAGGAAAGTTTCATAACATTGTGTTTACTGAATGTTGGACTAAACACCATTGACATCTGTACTGAAGGCATGTGTGTGTGGAGGCCAGGCTAAGGGGGGTCTACTTGTATGTAGGTAAAAGGTAAAGATGTCACAGTGGAGTGGTGGATTTCACTTGAACACACCCCCGTCCCTCTAGACAGCAGTTTGCAGCTGGATTCAAACATCCACTTTTAAGGGGACAAATAATAACAACAATTCCCTTCAGGGGTTGAGCTTCTAACACTCTTCACTGATGACTTTTCCCAGAGTCAGCAGACAAGTTTTCTGTGTTTATTTTAAAAAGCAGCTGGTAGCTCACTGAAACCTTGTGTCGCCTCTTGTTCATTTCAGTTTCTTTGCAGAATGACACTTGTGTTCTGGCTGCTCTCCTCAG
This sequence comes from Naso annulatus, assembly GCA_029783625.1. Classification (NCBI taxonomy): domain Eukaryota; kingdom Metazoa; phylum Chordata; class Actinopteri; order Acanthuriformes; family Acanthuridae; genus Naso; species Naso annulatus. Next base: position 6,608,078 of record JAPZDX010000012.1, on the reverse strand, counting down.
CCGCAACGTGGCTCCTTTAAGAGCTCCGCCCACAACGCTGAAAAGTGTGTGTGTTTACATTCTGGGCCTAAACACTCCTGTCATGAACTTGATGGCCCTTGCAGCCAAGAGTTCCTATTGGTTCAGAAATGTAGGCGGGTCTGTTGGGAGTTCCTGCCTCCAAAAACACACAGAAGTTTCTGTCCTCTCCTCCCTCTTCATCATGCAGGAGCCGACTTCAGCCCCTCACAAAAAAAAAAATTAGCCTTGTGTAATCCAGGCTGCCTCTGCCACCAGGAGTACTACAATTTAAATGTAGCCTGCAGCACTTTAGTGGTAGTAGAAAGGAGCATGCACAATCCTTTCATATTATTTGTAAGACCTGCTCTCCTAATGAAACCCGGTGGGGTCAGCTCCTCTTTTTATTATCTCACGCTTAAATGAAAATTCCAGAGATTCAGACTTCAGGTTTGATCAGAGTTTAAGTCTTAAGGAAGTTACTTTTAATTTTGTGAAAATAAAAGCATACTCAGTTTTTATATTAAAGGACCAAACTGGTGTTACTACATGTCATTGTCCTTTGTCAGCACTGGCCTAACAGGTTACAGAAACCCCACACATTTTTTCCAAAATACCTTTACCTCAATGAGATACTGTGGTTTATATTTTGTCCATATTCAATAAACGTTACATAAAGTAGCTGAAAATGTGTGACGTTAGTTAAAAAGAAAGTCTGCGTCAAAATCCCTCTTCACGCTAATATTCCAGCTGTGAAGGCAGCAGTTGTAAGGAACTATTTTTCCAGGCGTAATAACTTTTGTCCTAACAGCTCCCAGCTCTCCTCTCTCTCTCTGACTCAGTGATTTTTTTGACCAAATAAACGCAGACGTTC
>JAPZDX010000012.1:6547153-6561231 GCA_029783625.1 Naso annulatus | reverse complement strand
TCGCTTCCCCGGTAAGATGCAGGGAGGAGACCGCAGCGAGATTGGACGCTTTTTTCAAACGTTTCATCTAAAACATCGTATTATTCCTCTTTCCCTTGGTTGACTGAGGTCAAGCAAAAAGTATGATGATCTTTCAACGCTCCTCTGGCTGTGTGTGTCTCCTGATGGCTTGGCTTTACACAGAAAGCCATGTGATCACGCCATTTAGCCGTGATGTCACATGAACTTTACCGTGCATGCCCATATAAAATAAAAAAAAATCATCTAGTAAAGTCTAAGCAAACAAATCAATTTGGACACTGTTCAAAGGCTGACATAAGACTGTTCTAGTAATAGTAGAAGGAAACTATACTAAGTTTTTTGTTTTTGATTTAGTGTAATTTTTCAATGTTTTTAACGATAGATATTAATGGTCCATCATGAAAACTGGCCATTAAAGGGCCAATTTATTAATTGAATGATGAAATAACACATCACACATTAGCATACGAGTAAAATTAAGCAACTAAAAAAAAATATATATATATTTTTACTTATACATGGTCTCTGTTTGCCCATAGAGGACATAAAATGGACTTAACAATAAATACGGAGTTTTGTTAAATGGGGCATGAGTTGGGTTGTGAGGTTGGTGAATTCATCCCAGCTCTCCTGCTGAAATGTCCTCAACCAAGACACTGGATCTGTTTAACGAGTCACCTGCGGACTCTACTTTAGTAACTGTGATGATGTGCAGTATCATAGTGCACGTTAAGTACCAAGTCTTTAGCACAAATAGAGAGTGAAGCCTTTGAAATGAAATACGGTGTCCTCGAGCACGTAGTTGATAGAAATGTTTAATCGTACTTTGTTCTGAGCGTCTTCTTACACTGTTGGTCATCCACTGAGCATCCATTAGATTATGAATATATTATCCATAATCATAATATTTTCTGGGCATGATTGGTGTTTGAATTCTTAGAGGAAGGAAGGAGTTTCTATTAAGTAAAGTCTACCAAATAATGTATTAGAATTTAAATGGCAGCATAGATTTCCCTTGAGGGTACCAACCCAATCTGTTTTTTCCATGTAATTGCCTCAAGAGAAGAATTTCTCACTTATGGATCAGCCTCCGTTAATGGAACTTCTTTGTTCAAATGTGTACAACCAGGTAATAAAATATTTACCTGAATACTTTACTCTAAAATACTGTTCTTTTATTCAGGCACCCACTCACAGAGAATACATTGAATTTAATTTAATCTTGCATTTCTCCTCCTCTCTTCGTCTTTGATGTCACCTTGTGGCGACCGTCATCCATCATCTCAAATCAAAGACATCCTGAAAACGCTTTGGTTCCGGTCTGAAAGGTGGGATAGAGAGGGGGGGTAGAGGGTGTTTCATTCCTGACTTGAATACTGTTTAAGAGAGGTGGAGGTCACCTCATCTTCCTCTCTCTTTTCTCTGCAAAATTGCAAGCATGTGCATGAAAGGATTGTTAGCATCAGTGCTGCACAGTTTGGATGCTATTTTGGAAGAGAAAGTGATAAAGTACCCCGAGGGTAGAATTGGACTTGGCTGCCTGGTGTTAGATATGCCTGAGCAATGAAACCTGTTGTGAGTGTTGAAATTTTGTAATCAGATTTTTCCCTTATTTGTTGAGTGAAATCACAATTTCCTTTTGCCATGGAGTTCATGTTTAAAGGTCGAGTGCTCAGGATTTAGTTGCATCAAGAGATGAGGTTGCATTCTGATTTCAAGATCTCAGAGTTTCACCCAACACTTTAAAGCCTGCCGGAGAACCTACAGATGCCCCTCTCTAGAGCCTCCATTTGTCCATTGTCCATCCTGGGCTTCTGTAGAAACATGGCAGACACAGTGACAGAGGATCAGATACACAGTAACTGCGTCACAGTGGCACGTCAAAGGCTGTCCTAATTCCTGACTCCTTCAAATGCAGTGAAATGTGAATCCCCTATTGTGATGAATCCAATCCAACTGGCAGATACTGAGCAGCCTAACATATCCCAAGACTCATGGAACGCCACCGACAATCTTTTCTTTATTTTCAAGTGAACACACCGGACGACACAGTGTCGGTTAGAGGATGCATTTTTAAATGAAAGTATTAAAATAACAAACTAAAAATTTCTGGCTATTTCTTTACATGCACATACATTAACTGCTGTGCTATGGTTGCTAAGCAGCAGGAGCGTTGTGTTGTGACATGTGAAGGTTGGCGACAAAAACAGGATATACTCCATAGGCTAGGCCATCTCATTTAATAGAAGTTTTGGTTCAGCACAGGAGTGTGAAGGAGGAGCCTTCGTCGGCTGTGATACTCAAAGGATGCAGCCCCTGAACTGAGACGCAGCTAGTGATTTTTTGTTTGTTTGTTTGTTTTTTTGTTTTTTGCAAGTTATTTTACCCTAATAAAAGCAGAACTATTTGTATCAAATTTTGGTCCTATAAACAGATACACTTACATCATGGTCATGGTTGTTTCTTCCTTGTCCAAAGATTAATTCTGTCTAACCTGACTGATAAATAATACTGGCTTCCATCTTTGTGAATCGTCATTTTGTAATACTCAGATGTAAATTTCGGGACATAGAGTCAGAGCAGTATTTCAGTGCTTGTTTCTTTCTTTACAAACCTTTAGGAGATAAATGTCCCAGAGAGTGTGTGTCACAGCAAGTCGTCTCCACATAGGAACGAGCTTAGCAATACTCAGCTGGAGTCTGGGGCCCCTCAAAGGGTCAGGGCCACAGCGGGGATTTGCCGTCAGATTTGGTGAAATGCCACAGGGGGAACAAAGACAAATGAAAGAGCTTTTTTGCCCTTTGATGCTGCAACTAAAGCTGAGGGGTATTGCCAGGGGCCATGGAGCGATGTGAACACTGAGATCACACTGCACACTGAGTCCCTGTGTCACAAATCATATTCCCTCACCTTTAGCTGTTTTACCCAGGCTCAATAAGGGTTGTAGTTCATGGAAGCAATGTTGTGTGGAAAAGTCACTCCCTTTTTTTCTTTTTTTCTTCTTTTGTTCCTTTTTCTTTTACTTACTCCTCTTCTATTATTTCTTTCTATTATTGTTATTATTTTTATCATTGCCACTTTTATAAAGGCCCTATTGATTTTCAGTTTGCTGATATTATCAGTCAATACTGGCCTATCACAGAGATATTGACATTGGTGTATATGTTCTCTGATATGTTCCGATGTCAAAACTGGTTTTGAGGTTGTTAAAATGGTGTTGTTGCGTGCTTTTTCACAGCAGGGGGCGGCCTGTTACTCAATATCTAAGTGAAGCGTTTACTGTTCAGTGCACTGATGTTTGAAATAGGGTTTGGTAAAATATAAGACATCCTGCCTCTGTTACATATATTTGTTGCAAATATTTGGTGACCGCATTCAGCTGATATCAATAATATTTTACATTGGCCTATATATTGGATATCACGATTTTCTTGCTCCCTATAATATCATTATCAACATCCCAACAAATAAATAAATAAATAAAAATAAAATTAAAAAAATCCCGTATCATCAGGTCATAACTTTCACCAGTCCCTATTTCCCTGATCCGCAAAACAAAACGGAACAGTCATTTTGTTTTGAGTTTTGTTTGAAAGCTAAATAAAAAAAACAGTTTAATCTGAATAAAAATAACTATCTGGCTTCAGCATCACATCACATAGAAAAAAAGTTCATGTTTTGTGCATCATTTAAGTATTGTCATCCATTTATCACAATGTACAGGATATTGCATCTAGGAAATTATGGATCTCTACTAGATTTCAATATAAAGTTCAGTAGATTCAAACAGTGCTGAATTCAAACTACATAACTTTACACAGACAGATTCACCTCATGGTCGGCAGGTTTACAGGGAATGAATCCTTTTGGAAAACTCTGTTGCTGCTGTCCATGGTGCTGAACGCTTGCAGCTCTCAGCACTTCACACATTAAATGCACAATGCAGTTCATTGTGTTATGGATCTTGTGTTGCTGGATGACACCACTGTCCTCGCTTTCAGCCGCTCTGTCTGTGATGCTTCAAGTGAAACCAGGCGGGTGAAAATCTTCACATCTTCAAACCAAAATGCTGCTGAGTTTTAAATTGTTCATAACTGGTTTGATATGTTCAAACGTTGCCAGCTGTCATTTATTATTCAGTGTATATGCAAATCATTTTCTCATTAATGACTAATCGATTTTGACCATAGAGGTATTATTATTAGTTTTGAAATATAATTAAAAAATTTGACTCCGTCATTTGACCGTTTTTGAACAAATGAGTGTACAGTAATTTACATACTGGTTCCTCTACGTTAAAGGCATAAAATGCTGTTAAATGCTCACACATTTGGGGAAGCATGAAGATATTTGACTGAACATCATCTGATGTTCTTTTTTTTCATTTGCATAGTACCAATCTCCAATAAAGAGTTACATCCACTGATGCTGAGAGGAGAGAATAGGAAATGCTTCTCTGCGATGGAAAACTTTGCATTAACAACCTCCATTTGTGGCTCTCGAGCCAGAGCGGTTCATCCATCATCAGAGGGTCTGTGGTTCAATTCCCAACTCTTTTGGTTTGCATTTTAAAGCCCCCTTCGAGGAACTTTTTGTGTTGATCACCCCATGTGGACAAAAGCAGTACTGCTGACTGTCGTAAATATCTTGTCTTGCACAAGCATTTGTTGTGGAAGAGAGTGAAAGACACACGCCACTTATTTTCACATGAACACAAAATATTGAGATTATCTAAAAAAAAGATATCCTCCTGCTTCCAATCATGGACAGTATAAAAGAAAACAGCAGATCGATCATGCTAATGGAAGATACCAAGCAGAAGCTCTGAGCCACCAGCGCAGGTCAGATTGGAGTTGTTGACAGAGGACAGACCTTGAGATCTGAATGAATGATTACTCTGAATAGGCTGCATGATGAGGAAGCTCTCCCTGCCTCCTCTCGGTCCCTGTCTTGCCTTCTCATGTGGATAAATCAAAGTCAGCCTCTAACTAAGTCTCTGCTGCTCCTCTGCAAAGTCATTAATCCGAGGACGTGGCTCACGGGGGTTTCTCTCCTCCTGCTTCACTCAGGAGTTGTTACATGAAAAATAAGCTTGGTTTCTCTCTCCCGCACCTCTCCTCCACTCATCTCTCTTTTATTTGTTCTAATGGGCTTCTGCTCCTGTTTTTTTTCACCCCAGAGGGTGAGTTACGCATCCTGCTGGGGATTTTCAGTGGGATTGTGTGTGTGTAGTGGCGCTGTAAATTGCTGCGCCGTGCCCTCACTCTACATTGCTCCAGGGGCACATTCACAGATTCTCCCACTCTGTTGGTGTGATTTGTGTCTTCATATTTTCCCCTTTGTCTCCTCTCCAACATGCTTCTCGTGACTGTAAATGGGGTGTGTAAAGACAGATAAAACTGAAACAAAGGCAACTGGGTCCTGTCATGCCTAATCATCTTACCGTCTACGACACACACCCTCTTTCTTTTTTCCTGTCTTCTTCTCTCTATCTCACCAATTTTTTTTTCCAGCACGCCCCCACCTCCCTCCTCCTCTGTTATCATGGCCTGGAGAGCAGTTGTGAAATTCATGACATTCAGATCTAGAGGGGCTGGGTGATGGAGGACAAGAATAGTTTCCCAAGTTACTGCTGGAATCTGTCTTTGATGAGTGAGTTACACAATGTCAGCACCCTCCATAATCTCGCTCTTGCAATTTGTGGCGGAGAAAGAGAATCTCATTTGTTGCATTTGGTTACGGACGAGTGGCTGCCTCTGCACGGCCTGTTTCTGCTCCATAACCTCATAACATACTGACCAGTGACGTGTGCACATTCTGAAATGGAACAATGGGCAGTGTCATGAAGATAAAAGGAGTTAAAATCTTAACGCTTCATTCGTGACCTAATGTGTCTGTCCCACTCATGCTGTCTTTTCTCTATGTTTTGAAACTCATCATAGGTGGTAATGCTCTGTTGCTTAAAAATTCAAAGTTATCTGCTTAGAAATTCAAAGTTGTCTGTGTAAAACTGGAGCTAGAGCTCTTAAACAGCCCCTGAGACACTCAGCAGCTTGAGACGATGAAAAGTAGTTCCTCTGGCAAACAGCGAGGGGTGGTGTTGCTCCAAGACATCTTCATTAAACTTGTCTTCTTTTTTTTTTATGGCTTCCTCTTTACTTTTTTTCTATTCTTACATAACCCTGAATAGAGTGTATTTTGATTATACAACTTTCTCAGTAGTTGGTGAATACTTTGCTCTATTTCAGCATTTAAGATTTAAAGAGTGCACCTAATCAGCAATTAACTAGTTAGTCGTTACTTAATTTTTATTTCCTTCCAATGATGTTGTGATGCCAGAGTAAAATATCAGCATGGCACTCTGTAGATATCACACTTGAAACGATGGTGCTGTTTGATAAGAGAAAAAGTTCCTTTCTTGCATCAGAAAGTGAAAAAAAGGACATAAAAAACATAATTGTGGGCATTTCTGGCTGCTGAAGCAGAGCCTGTTGTCCTTGTGATCCTGTCAGGACTGTAGTTGTGCACACAGCAGGTAAATATTTTATGTGTCTGTGTCCCGCTTTGCTGTTCCCACAGGGAAGGGACTGCACTGTAGCTATGTGGTGGCTCCTTAACCCTTAATAAGAAGAGATGCTGCTACATTTGAAAATTTGCTGACTCCTCTCACCTGAAGTGAGTGTGGATGTGTTTGTGGTTGCTGTACAGAAGAATGTTTGTGCTCCATGTACAGTATATCAGCAATTGTTTATCCAAGTAGTGGATCTGGACATAATCTGTTTTGAGGTGCAGAAATATCAATGGTGATGTGAATCACAAGTCTATTGTAAATCCCTGTGTGTTTTCTGTGGGTATTACCCGTGGACCTAAATGTAAAAGACGACTGGCAAGAAAAATCAAAAGCAGTGTTATTTATTTAAAATGAGCAGAAACTGAGCGCAGGAGGAGGCAAACAAAGCTCTACTCGACCCAGGACTCGTTCACATCAAGGTTATTATTCTCATTTATTCTTATTATTATTCTCAAAATGATCGAAATAAAGAAGAATAAAAAAGCTTTCCAAAAAAAGATAACTAACAAACTGTGTTGTAGGCTTTAAAAAACTAACTAAAACTAAACAGAATTTGAAAAATAAAAGTCAAAACAAAATACACATAATTATAAACATGGGTCACACATAATTAAGATTTTTTTTTAATTTAATATAAGTAGCTTTTTTTATGCTTTTTGGCATTTTGTCCACACGCACAAACACAATCTTGGTTTCTGAAAACTGATCATAAGAGAACTAGTCATGGTGAAGATATTCAGTAACTTTGTCTGCAGGTTCGTCATGTAGACAGTGAAAACAAAGTTTTTGGCTCGTGACAGCAGATTGTGCGTCATCGCCTCCTTCGTGTACTAAAGTCAGTATAGCGTTTGTGCTAACCTTGCTACCAGGACTTTTTGTAAGTTTGCACATTAATGTACAGTTTACAGCATTTTTAAGTGCTTAAGAGTTTTTATTTAGATGCAAATTTATTCATAACAGCGCTTGTGTTGATGGGAATTTTTCTGAGAATTGAGGGAAAAGACTGTTTTTTAATGAAAGTACATTGGTACGTTTGTACGAGGCCAAAGTAGTGCAGGTGTGAAGGAAAAATGTGGAAGGAAAAACAGTCTTGGGAGGAGCAAATAAGGAAGATGTAGTGCAAACAACCAACAAAACTCTAAAAACATTAAAACCAGCCAGGATGAATAAAAGAGGATAATAAAACATCCTGCTGTCCTTCCACAGCATACTTATCAGTTTCTCTTCGACTAACAGTTTCTTGGTAACAAACTCCTTCACTCTGTGTTGTAACTGTCTCTTTTCTGAAAGTGATTTCTTAGCCAAGTATTTATCTGCCACAGTGACAGCAGTGTTTCAGGATGGACTTAACCCGATCTCTCAGAGGGCAGCCTCTCATTACTGCCCCCCTCCTCACATTGACAGTTATGTCCTCAAAGTCAAAGCTGACCTTCTTCAGGAGACTCCAGCCAGTCTGCCACATCCCTCGAATGAAACCCGCAGACGTAGACTAATTACACCAAACTGCCCTTTTCCTTTCACCTGCCTCACACAAATCATTCTGGGTAAATAGCTTTTTTTTTCTCTCTCTCCACATCTTCACGAAGGACATCTTTTAGAAAAGCAAAGGTGAAAAGAGCTCTTGGAACCACATTCCTGTAGCAACAATAGCATGTCACGTCGAGTCAGTTTTGTTTACACAGCCCGATATCACAAGTCACAAGTCACAATTTGCATCAAGGGGCTTTACAATCTCTACAGCAAACAACACCTCCTGCCCCGAGTTCCAACGAGGAAAAACTCCCCAAAAACCATTTTCCTGGGAAAGCAATTGAAAGAAAACTCAGGAGGAGCAACAAAGAGGGATCGCTCTCCCAGGACAGACGTGCAATTGATGTCGTGTGCAGAACAGATTTGTTAGAAAGTTGTAGCTTAATGTAATGGCAGTTTTTTTTTTAACATAAAATATGTGCACAGGATGAATACAGGAGGACAGTAACACACACAAAAAGGAAACAAAACTGGAAACAAAGAGGGACGAATATTAACTAACTGCTACTTAACCATCAGACAATGAGTTACCAGATTCTTGAAGAGTAGCTAATGATCAGTTAGTAATAAGTTAATTAAAACTAGTAAGGAACAACTTAATAATTACTTTCACACAAGTACTTTTATAATCATTCCCAATGAATGTCTATAAAGTAGATACTGATGAGTTACGACGGACCATATGTTAGTGAATCATGAAGTAATTATTTGTTCATAAAATACAAATGAATCTATTAAACTGGCCACTTTTTAAAAAAATCATTAATGGCTGTTTTTTTTGTAAACCCCAAGTGGTGATAGGTAGTACCTCTTCATCATCATCTTGCAATTACTTTCCCATTTAGTGTTCCCTCAAGTAAAGTGGTGCATCATACTGGATGGTTATTAAGTTTTCATGAATACCTGAATCAAACATGGCAGACAAAAAATAATCATTGCTGTGTGTTGATACACAGAGCTGTATGACACGACTCGATACACCTCCAGATAGTGGTGTAACGATGCATCTGTTGTATCGATGCACTACTACACTGAGAGGTAAACGGCAAATCATTCCTCTAGCGTGACTAACATTGAGTTCAAATAATTTATCAATAAAATAAAATAAAAATAAAATGCATAAATTTATTGTATCATACTAAGAATTTGTGCCTTGCATTTAGCACATCAAATGCTGTTACGTGGATACATTTTTCACACTTATAATGGTAAATAATTGTAAACAATACTCCAAATCATTCTCACATTCTCTGACATTCTGGGCATGTGTATTGCGCCAGCAGCATCTCTTCAGATTTTGGGTTATCATGGCAGGGAAGCACCAGGAGAAAGAGAACTTTTCAGTCGGCATTTGCGCTCCACACAGATTGAATCGAGGCCTTGCACAGAATGATTGTGTAGTTCAGTGTATTGAGCTTTTCCAGTGTTTTACCTCCTCTGCCACTGCGCAGAAGTGGACATTTTCTTTTCCTTTATTTTTGGAAGAAAAAATGTGACTATATCGATTTCTGGTCATTGAATAGTACCACATCATATTGCTCTAAATGAGCTCATATCGTTCTTGTATCGTAACGCCAACCATGTAATAGGCATCGTATTATTGTTAAAACATACCGATACATTCCTACCTCCGGATGATATTTTGAACCCAGACACAATGACTTTAAGTTTTCCCAGTCAATAAATAACTAACTGATACTTAGGTGCTCTTTTACAATTTAATTAATAATAATTCATTAACTGACGGTTCACTAGCAGTTAGTTCATTACGTCTCTCTCAGCTATCACAAAATTTTATGGTCCTTATTGTAAAGTGTTACCAAGATGTGGACTGAGGACGAGCAACTAGGGTGTCAGCAGATGTTCGGCTCTGGAGAATTTTTCTTTTACAAACATTTTAGTGTTTGTCAGTCGAGCACCTGGGGCGACCTGACCAGGAAGGCAGAGCTGCTGTTTGTGTCCATTTTTCTCTGAATGAAAAGGGTTCTGAGAGGAGGATGCACATTTCTGCCTTTGGATCATATCATTAAAGTACACTTGAATACTTTTCCATCTGCATAAAAAGCTGGCCGATAAAAGGAATATCAAAAGTAAGCAGATACACGACACAAAGGGTGGGGAAATCTTTTCACTCTACTGATGCTCCAGCTCCAAAACACACAAGTATGAGCAAGAGACAGAAACACCTCAGCTGAGAAGAAATCCTGAACGGCTGCTGCATTCAGGCTCAAATGCATCTGACGTTAGCCCTTAGGTCATGACCCAAATATATCAGATAATAAAACATTCTCCCATCATATGTTGCTCTTCTTCTGCAGCACAGTCACTTCATCTTATAATAACAACTTTGGTCCCAAGCCAGCTATTAATGTTCCATTTTCACAACAGATGATGAATGATGATGAAGAGTCAAATGGTAAGTGTCAATCAGGACAATCAGTATCAATATAAAACACTAAAGGGGCAGAAGGACGTTGGTGGGGACGCTCGCTGTGGATGACACGTTCCTGTGTCCTCTGTTATTTGATTTATAGCACGTCTGGCCAGAGTCCAGTCAGACCAAACGGAATCACTAAAGGTCAACCTGGGAGTAATCGGGGAACACCAACATTAGCACTGATGCACAGGGGGACGAGAGGACAATCGATGTGCTTGAACTAGCCAGGGCAGGGAAGGATATACTGTCCCATCAGAGCAGAGAACTTAATAATTTAGTCAGTATATAAGACAGGCAAAGGAGGAAGGCAGAGGAGGATGTAGAGAGAGGGGAAATAGGGAGGAAAGACAACAATGAGAAGAGACAAGAAGGAGGAGATATCAAAGGCGATGTAAGAATTGTCCTCCTTTGTTTGACTACAAGCAGACGTGCTCTGCCAGCAGATTGACAAAGATATCACTTTCCACATGCCCTGATGAAGTTGTCACTTTGACAGGTCTCTCCATTTGTTTTGCTTTGGAGGCTCAGGAGAAGTGTGATCACAGGGCAAGCTTTCAGTGTGATTTACAGAGCCGGAACTAAGGAGTTGAAATAGGTTGAGTAACAAAAGAGACGTGGACACATCAAATAATTTGCCTTGACCTCTTTTCTGTCAAAATCCACCTAAGTCAGAGTTTTCATCCAAGACCAGGTGATGTGATAGCAGGGTATGGGCGTCTGAAGAAACTTCCTTAGTCGATCATCATGAAAATTAACGATCAACTTTGATTTAATCATTTTTTTTTTTTAGATTAAAAATGCTTACGGCAGAAAACACAAAATGCAGCATTTTTTTCCTAAATTAAATCTTTATTCCAAGAAGAACTGATAATCCAACAACATTCCTCTTAGACAAAGCAGTTAAACAAAAAGATATGCAAACGTAACGTAACAGCAGCTCAGCGCAAGCCTCCGATGCTACAAAGCTCTTAAACACAATTGAGCCTCTTTGAAACAATTTCAAAAAACAATCATATCAAACTATAATAACTTAATCAAAAACATTATTTATTACCATCGTGCATGGCGACTCCTCCGTGCTAAGACTGAGGTGATGGTAGGTTGACTGTAGGACGCATTGATGTTGATGCAGTGACTTATACACAGCTTTGCAGTGTTTACAACAAACTTCATTATTTTATTGGTGAAAATGGTCCGACGCCAAACTTTGCCTTGACCTCCTCATGTTAACGTTTGATATCTGCAGAAGCCATGACGTTATTTCTGTTTTCTGTCTCCTAAAAGTAGTTAAAATATCACCTCCTGTTGGTCAGATGTCTCATTGCTGCCACATAGTGAAATATTTGCATGGCTTCAGAACTCACACAACGCTACACAACCTCTATTTATGTGACGTTACGTTTAATGCGATTGACAAAATCCTTAACGATCAATTATCGATAATCGATAAATCATGCCCATCATTGTGATGGCAAACTGTAAAACTGTTCATTTATTTGGTGTTTTTTTTTTTAATCATCAAGTTAAGAGGGACTTCAAAAATAGTTGCATTAAACTGTGTCAAACTAGTGTCTGATGTAAACTAGCATGACATATACAATACAATGCATTACAAACTTCCTGCCAGATCACTGAACCCTCCCAAAGAGTAGAGGAAGAAATATATCAGTCCTGAACATTGGGCAACATTCCATTTCAGGTCTACAGAGGTTTATAATGTCTCTGTAATGTTACATAAACCTAATGAAAGTTCAGTTACTGCTGCCTCTGTCATGGCTCTGTCATCAATGTCTTTTCATGAAATAGATGTTTGAAAAAGTTGTAAAGTTGAATCCTAAGTCATTTTCTACATGCTTTAACACTGACATTTAAAAAAAATCAAATACAGTACAACTGCAACAACCGCTGGATCATGAAAAGGCATTTTGACAGTTATTTTCATTGCTGATTGACATTTATGCAGTTAAAATGTCAGTTTTGTGAGGGGTTTATGTGATTTCTGTCATGAATAGTAGTGAATTAGAACCAGTCAAGCACTTGGTTGTCAAGCACGTGGATGAGAAAAAAGCTATAGTAGTACTAAAAAATAATAAATCCTGAATGAATATGCCTACATAGGATGGATGAATTATGTATATTATGTGCATGTATTCATGTCTGTGTGCTTTATATACGCTGTAAATATAAGCGCTATATGTAGCAATCTAGGTCAAACTGTGAAGTACGGGAATTTATGGCAGGTAATTAATGTTGAATGAAAGACTTGAAACTGTTCCAGAGTCGAGTGGAATCCAGAAATCCTAACCAACAGCAACATTATTAACACTATACTTTATACTGTGACACATTAATTAAAAAACACTAACTGAAACAGTTTGCTTGCATTTTTTTGCCCTTTTCAAACAGTCCTTAGTTTTGTTGAATTTTATTGTAACTGGTGTAACTAGTGTACAGGATGTGGTATATTCCTCCCAAGTGTCTGAAAGCATATTAAAATGTGACATTTAAACCAAAAAAGAAAAGTAAGAGAGTGCAGCACAGAGGTCACCAGCAGGGGCGTCATCTTGTATCCAGTTTTCATGGATTCCTCAGGTTTACATAGACTGTTGCTAAAATTGCACATAATCTTTGTTAAGGATAAGGACAAACTTTATGTCCCCTGAGGGGAATTTGTCTTGGACAACAGTGCCAGTCAAAGCACAATCACAACGATGAATCCATCCAAGAATTAAGCAGTAATAAAATGAGACACACAAACTGCGTTTACATGGACTTGAGTATCCAAGTCATAATCGGGTTTTTAAAGTTTCCTGTTTTTGTGTTCGTGCATGTAAACATCATCTTCAGAAACTGGGATAAGCCCCTATCCTGGTTTTGAGAAATCGATTTTGGTACCTGGAGAACTCTAAAAGGAAACTGGATACTGTGGCATGTATACGCCTTACCCCGATTTCTGACACCAACCTACCACCTGCGCAGGCGTGGCCTCAGCCAAAGTGATGTATCACCAAACAAACTGGCTGCAACGAGAGCATCTTACTTCTGGAGCTCCCTTGTCCTACGCAGAGGCAGTGAGAGCCCGACAACAGTCAAAACTGAGGACGTGTTTATTATTTGCTGTCGCTCTTTTCTCCTCTTGCTGGAAATGAGGTGAATAAGCCATATCTGCAACGTGATGTTGGCATTTAATAGTGCTAAACCAACAGTAAGCCACAGTGGTCTCATGTTTCTCAGATTTCGAAATCACTGCAATTTGTGTTGTAAACATAGATTTACTACAGAACTATAGTTAGGTTACTGTGCCTTGCGCACGCGCAAATAAGATGCAGTGATCAGAAACTGGGATAATAGTATTTATCATGTATACACTAAGGCTGTCAAAGTTAACGCATTATTAATGTGTTAACGCAAAATGCTTTTAACGGCACTATTTTTTTTAACGCGCGATTAACGCCGTGACATTTGAACCTCGGGCCACTCCGTAGTTTGGGAAAACAGAGAAGCAGCAGCAGCATAGTC
>JAPZDX010000012.1:6425585-6442173 GCA_029783625.1 Naso annulatus | reverse complement strand
TATAATGGTAACTGTACACACAGTGAGCTGTGCTTAGGAGCGAGTGTGCCTTATTAATAATTGAAAACGTTGGTAACACAGAATATAAAAATAAGCCTTAACTGGACACTCTTATGAAATATCAGCCGAATGTTGCGTCAGTCACTCCTCTGCTGCTGTTTTTTATTGAAACAGCTCTGATGTGCTCCTATGGATGAGCTTAAAGGAGCAAACCAGCATGTGTTTGCATGTTTTGGCCCATTAACAACAAATAGGTAAACTTTTTATTACTGCTTACTGTCTTCCAAAGCGTGCTGTAGTGTTGTAGATTTAGCAAGGCATTTCTCACGGCTGCCAGGCCTCTTTAGTTTTCAGTTTATCTCGCTATAATAAGAGAAACTTTGTATAAACTTTCCTTCAGGTAATCCATCACAGCGGATGTCTCTCAGCTTATTACTGTGGCAATGATAAAGCACAAAATTTCCACAATGTCCACAAAAATATTCCACAAAAACAGAGAACAAGACTGATGGAATATGATGAATTAGTGAACTCAGACAAGTTTTAGATCTTTTCAGGTTAATTTTCATACTGAATGAACATCTGCAAACCTGTAAACATACATTTAAACAAATCTAAAATACTGTTTAACATAATAATCTTATATGCAGAAAGGTAGATGGATCAGGACAAACTCTTGTTATTAAAAAAGATCCCAGACTCAGGTTTCATTTAATAGATTTATTTATTTATTTTTTTTCAACAGAGTTTTCATCTTGATCAAACAGTCTCCATTAACAGCTGGAGTTTACTCAGTTTTCATGGAGACAGATCGTTTTACAAGAATTTATTCATGAATGCTGATGGTGGCATTAGAAGAAAAGTCAGGGGATTACCACATGATTATATGAGTCACATTTTATGGCAGTCAAATTAATAGTAGCATTTTACTCAAAACCACAAATGTTGACCTCGTGGCGGCACTTAAGTCAGTTAATAAGCAAACATAGTATGATTCATCCTCTGGGCACCATGAATATTTGCATTAAATGCTGTGTGAATCTATCAGATTCCTGTTGGGATATTTCACAGTATGAGTGAAAACTCTGACCTGTTGGTTGTGCTGAAAGAAACATCAGGTAGCACCAAAGTCATAAAGATTCATCATCAGGGGACCAAGAATGTCTGCACAATATTTCATCATAATTTAAGTAACAGCTGTAGAAATGCTTCAGTGTGGACGAAAGAGACAAACCATCACACAATTACTCCTCCCATCTAAAACCAATATCATGAAGTAGGGCTGCACGATTTAAGAAAATATCTAATTGTGATTATTTGGGCTGATATTGAAATTATGATGTCAACATCATTAGGGCCTGTGTCCATGTAGCCAATTAACTGTATAAAATGAAAGTGATAGTTTTTTTGATTACTGTTATTGGTTTTTGATGGAAATAAGCAATGACTGGTCCAGTAGCACAGAAAAAAAACAGGTTCGATGAGGAGCCCAGATGACATGAAAACCACACAGACTTGAATTTGAAAAATGAGGAGATTTGTATTGAAAAAACGTAACAAAATAAGCAAACAGTCACAAAATAAACATACATTTAGGGTTGTTTGTTTTTCCTGTAAAGTTTTTTCTTTTCCTTTAAAGTCCTTTTTTCTCTCATTGGGTCCAGGAAAAAAACACGAGTAATCCTCACTCAGTTCAGCAAAAAACGAAAGTTCGATCCTACCACCCGTTGTGGAGGTTCAACTAAGTCCAAGGTAGCTTGTCGTCACAGGAAGAAGAGGGATAGTTTTTCCAAAATCTATTTGAAGTTTGTCACATACAGAAAAAACGGACCTTGAAAAGGTCAAAGGAGGTAATCAACATCTTGCTCATATCAAAATCAAAATCAAAATCAAAGTTCATTTTGTCTGTTAGTGGTACAACATTTCATTATCTTGGTTCACAGAAAAACAGCTTCACATTTTACGCAATACAAAACTTCATGGGGAAAGCCGCCATGTTGAAGTGCATTTACAATAGCCTTAAATGAAGCTAAAAGTCAAAAGTGTAACAGCACCAATAATTAACAAACAAAAGAACAAAACTGAATTCTTTCAGGGCTAGAAACATGGTATGGTTTTAAATGGACTTTTGTATGGAGATGCTAATGCTAATTGTTTGTGCTAGCGGGTCGTTAGCATCAGACGCTAGCATCTTTACAAGCTTCAGCCCAACTCAGCGACACATTATATGAGTTGAACGCAACCTAAGAAAAATGGCTTTCAGGACACAAAGCACAAAGAATTCCAAGTCATCCGGATGTTGCCGCCTGCCGCTGCTCAGCCCCACACTGAACCAGCCTGGAGTGGTTCGGAGGAGTGGCTGAAAAGAGGAAGTGACCCCAGATTGACCCGATTATATGTTCTGATTTCTGGGGGTGGCTTAAGTCATTCGCTTTCTCATCAGGTCAAACCTGGGTTACACCCGCATGGCGTTTTTTTGCGTTCAGAAAAGCTCTGGCGGTGCACTTGGTTTATGGCCCAGGAGAAAAAAGGCTGCATGTGCGTCTTGTCTCCATGACAACAATATAGTGATAAGGGCAGCCGTAAGTCTCTTTTATTATCTGTTTAATGTTTAAAACCTTCTTTTTTAACTATGTGCATCTGACAGAGGATCCTTTTCCTCATACTGGACTTTGTTTGGATGATGAGCTTAATAAATATAATGGAGCTGTAACAGCAGGTAACACACACAGATCACGAAGGATGTTGGTGCATGACACAAACAAACACAAACAGGCTTTCCTCTCTCTGTTATGATAGTTTTTGACAGACATATCATATAGCTTCTGGTACACAGACGGCCAACACCAGCTTCTCCTCAATCTTCGAATCCTGACCGATCTACCACTCTTTGAAACAACAGAACAACACAGTGATCTGCTGCTCGTCGAAAAGAGCGAGGTGACATCAGCAGCGCTTTTCTGAAAAGTTGAGAAACTTTTAAACTTCGAAGTGCTCAGAGTGACCGGACAAAAAAGACGGAACACTCTTTTTCACCGTGCAGCCTCCTGATGCTGCAGACACTCCTCATTGAGAACAATTAAAAAAGACACTGGCGCTCAGAGAAAAACGCTCTGTGGTCATTGGCCCTTAAACAGAGGTGAACAAAATATATACAAACAAAACAAAACAGTAATGATATTTTGGGGGGAAGAAAGCAACACCTTTATTTTGCACCGTTCTAAAAATATAAATTTTATTAATTAATTAAAAAAAATATTCTTCTACATCTAAATGTTGCCAATATACCCTTTAATAAATAATGCTTCTCACTACAATTAAAAAATTGCAACAGGTAATATTGTGATTTTGATAAAATTTTGATTTATTGCTCAGCCCTGTCAAACGCATTTAATAACACAGATCACATTCTGAGCATCTCTTGGTGTCGATAAAGGGCTACTTGAACTCATCTGATAAAGCTTCAGGGGTGCATTACCCAGAAGAAACAGTTTGGGATTCATCACTTTCAAAGCCTACTTGAAACAGGTGCTGATGATTTGACTTGATACTTAACCCATCAGTGTTTGAGAGGAGGGACTCTGCAGCAAACACTCGATCACAAGGCTTCCTGCTTTGCTCAAACCACCAGGCTGCTGGCATGTCACGGTGCTCATCAGATGCCGTGGATATGTTCGTGCTGCACTGGGACTCTTGAGCAAGACTGTCATGCTGCAAATTGAAGACAGTTGCCACGGCAGCAGAGCATGACAATTAGCAGAAGTGTTGTTCCGTCGCTGTTCTCAACCTTCTAACCTCGCCTCATTAGTGTCTTACTAACTTTCATTGCTGTCTCTCTACACACTTCCTCCCTGATGACTTGAAATGAGAGAGTTAATAATGCAATGGCAGTGATTTAAATTTTTTGAGTACTGTCATTCTTGTGATGAATGGAATGCATTTTGATGACGTTTATTGGTTTATTGTGCAAAAAATGTGAGGCTTTTAACCAAGTCCAATAAAAACATCTCATTGTAAACTTTTTAAGTCCCCAAAAACCTGGTTAACTTGTGGTTTTAAAACTCAGGATTTGCATGTTTTTCTTATTTTTTCTTTGTTACAACTCAGTGATTCTTGTATCTGTTTGGCCTTTCACTACATCATCCTACAAAGCATTTTGTTGATATACGGCTTGTTTGTTTGTCCTCTGTAGCTCTCATCAAGCATCTCCTGCATGTGCCTGAGGCAGCTGTCAGACCTGTAGTGAAGTGCTGCTTTCACACCACACACACACACACTCTCACACACACACCATCTTGAAACATAATTCAAATTGAAACTTAGACTTAAGTCATGTTCCCCTAAAGACCTGCCCAACTATCTAAATGAATACATTCAGACAGATTTGGTGAAGACATTGATGAAGTTTTAGTGGTTGTTGAGGCATTTCCAACATCATTTAAAGTAGGGTCTGACTGATATGGGAATTTGGGGGTCGATGACGATATTAGGGAGTAGGAAAATTCTGAAATCAGATATATTGGTCGATATTCTATTTATAATATTTTGAATGTGGTTATCAAATACGTTTAACAAAGAAATGTAATGGAGGCAGGATATTTGACAAACTTTACTCCAAACATAAATGCACTAAACAGTCACTACCAGTCAAATAATGGACCGCCTTCTGAGGACAAACTGCATGATTACAACATTTTAAATTACTAGTCCAAGCATTTTTTTTCTACTTTAAAAATCAGTTCTAAAATTGGCAATATATATGCAATAGGCCAGTATTGGCCAATTTTATCAGAGAACTGATATATCAGTTGGGCTTTAATTTAAGGTCCATGTAAAGTGATTTTATCATTTGTTTCTGAAAATTCTTTCTATGTTTGAAAATGACCTAACCCTAACCCAAAAACATGAAAGGCTGAGAAATATGCAGAGCTGCATTGTGGAGTTAGAGCCTTAAACTAATGACCCTAACGCTGTATAAGAACTGTGGTACCTCTGCAGTTGTGACAGTTGACGCTTTACTTTTTCCTGAGTGGGCGTGGTTTCAGCACCTGCAGCGGACACGCCCCCAGCCTCTTAGAGCCGAAAAAACTTTTCCACCACTTAGTCTCGTTTTTGTAGAAGTAAAGACTGAAAACTATAATTAATGGCTTTTTGTCTTTTTTTTCCTTGCAGTGCAACATTGCACTAGTTTCTGCAGAGCTGCCGACATTCAAAAACATCCGAGTTGAGAGCCACTTTCTAATGTCTTGCAGTGTGTTTGGGGTCGATGGTTAGGGGTAATGGCGGACAAAACAAAGCAGTGTAAAGTTGCTCCCAACTCTACCTTTAATCCTCAATAATTCATCAATACCGGAGCTGAATACTCCAGTCATGTGCATAGTAACTGGTGATATTAGAGTAAAACTGTCAGCTACATTAAAAAGCATTTCATGACACTGGCTCCGCAGCATGTCGTCATTATTCCCACTTCAATCAAATCTGCGCCGCTCTTCTCACACACTCCAGCAGCACCTGCAACGGCTGTGACGCGACCAGCATGCTTGATGAGATGGTTCGGAGTCGGAACTGTACATTTTGAAATTGATGATAAGTGTGTTTTATGGTGATTGCCATGTTGATGTGAAATGCATGTTCACATTTACTTAAGGGATGTCAGTTAGACTCAATGCAGTTGATGTTGAAGTGGGCAGTGTAGCTGGAAAACTGTAATTTGTAGTTGATTTCTGCACATTATGAACAATCAGTAGGAGCAGCATTTTCTGAATCTTTTCTGCCTGTCACTGCTGCATTCTGCAGACAAACAAAAGAAGACGTCAGTGAATTTATTCTTCATGGCTGTTTTTATTCGCTGAATTGGAAGAAAATCAGTCATTACGAGGTCACCTTAACAGAAATGTCCTTTTATTATAGCAGAAAGAAACAAGAAATAATATAGCTTCAGCAGTGTGAGTACTGACTGGTAGGTGCACTAAGAACCCTGTTGACCAAATATTGTAAATTACTAAGCAAACAACAACTGGGTCATATTTCATGGATAAAATGTTCTCTGGTTTTCCCCCTGATGTCCTACGACTGCTCTGTCTGTCTGCAACCTTTTATTTAGGGTAGTTGTCCCCAAAACTACCTGCTGCTGCAGCTGCAGCCTCAATCTGCAGGCAGCCTACACGTTGCTGTCAGAGACCTCCGTGAATCACAGAGTTGAGGCTGAGCACTCGTAGGACATCAGAGGAAAAACCAGAGGACAGTTTCTCCATAAAATATGACATGGTTTTACTAAAATTGCTGTTTTGTGTGGCATATTATCATGCATCGTTAAGTTTTGTTTTTCGAAGCAGTGGGTTGCGGTCAAAGTTATATAGTGTTGTTTTAAAGCCGAGGTAGACAACATCTGGAAATCAAGCTAGCTGTCGCATGAGACTCCTAAGGAAGCAACTCCGCTGCAGCCTCCTCTCACTGTCTTTGCGCTGGCTTGTGTTTTATTACGTTTGTTGTTGCTCTCTCTTAAGGCCAGTTTGCACCAAAGATTCACAACAAGACCAAAAGGTTGCAGGTGCAGTTGCAGCAGTTTAAACTTGTCCGTCTCAGCTCGACTCAAGCCGGCTGACAGTGTCACCTGCAACTCAGCTTGTCAAGTCACCAGAGGCCAGTTTTAGAACATAAAGCATGTCACTTGTTTCAACAGCCAGTCAGCTCATAGCAACATCACTACAAGCACAGTGTAAAGCAGCCAATAAGAACACACTCTCTCTGAAACACCCTGTAATTTGCTGAAAAGTCCCGTCACGGTCTGAATTCAGAGCCAAGGAGAGGTGCAGAAGTCTAGAGTTCTTTCAGACCACCTGAATTACAACATGCTGAAAGGTTATTATGGAATTTTTTCCCAGTGACACCAAAAATAAACTGCCTACCTCAGCTTTAACTCTCAAATTGAATTGTCTTTACTGGCTCACAATACAAGTGGTCACTGAGGTGTAAAGCATACAAAAAGTATTTGGTGGTTTATAGTATCTTTGATTTCCTCTAATGTATATTTTTATCAGTAGGAGGTTCTGGAGGATTTCACTTCCTCTGTGCCTTCAGTCCCTCGTTCCGATTAAAGACAGCGTTGCCGTTTTAAAGCCTGTTAGTGCTTGTACTGCAATATAATGGCTAATTCTAATCCTGGCCCAGTAAATATGTATTTATTAGGGATTCAGAAAATCATTTGTTACATTTTAGTCGCATATGCGGCTTTAATAGTGGAGGCAAATTTGATGTTGTGGGCGGGTTTCACTGCCGACTAAATAGAAGAGGAGTAATGGGTAAAAGTGGCTGTTTTTGCTTTGACCTGCATCTGATTTGCCCCCATTACCTGCTGTTCTTCCTGCCTGTTTAATGGGAAGCTCTGTTTTTCTCCACTCTGACCATCACTACTGCTGTGACATATATGCCACTCAATTCCTGTCACACAAATGTGTCACTCATTACTCTTTTCTAAATGTATTGTCATGTATCCACACAGAAGATATCCAGAAACTCGGCAAACAACCCCTGCAGCTGAAATGGATCTAGTGTTATCACTTTATCCCCTGGAAACCGCTGAAACTCCCAAATATGTAATGTCGTCCAAATAGGATCATAACAGGAGCACAAAATCCCCAAAAGATGTTTATATGTGATATAGACACAATCTGGAAATATGAGTGTTCGTCCTCAGTGGGATTTTTTCTGCTTTTTTGCTGCTGCCATCCTCCTCAGAGTGAGCAAGACAGAATTGGGGAGGCGTGTGTCGTCCTCTGATTGAGCATCGCCTCCATCAGCGTCTGGGAGCAGATTGGAGGGGACGGCTTGTGAGGAGTCGCTCCTCGGACTGAGAGCCTTGTTTATTTTACCAGAGGCACAGCAGCCATACGGCGACTGACTGACCCAGCACTGTCATGAAGGACGTTATCTTTATGCAGCAATGATTGCTACACGCCATCGCCCTCCCACCTCCCCCCCAGCACCCCTTCAGCTGTGTTCAGTGATTGCACACTTAGCCAGCGTGTCACTACCCACTTTCCTATTATCCAGATGTGCATTATCCCCCAACTGGTGTTTATCACTGCAAGATAGGGGCTCAGGTCACCTCTAGACAGCTCACAGGTAATGGGCCTTGACATCTGAGTTAGTCTGCTCTTTCAAAGTGCTGATTAGCAAGCAGCTTAGGATTCTGGGGGGATGTTGATAGGCAGACATAAACAGACAAGGGCGATGGGCTGGTGGGGTGCTGCCTCTCTGTGGCTCATGATGGGAGGCTTGCCAGTAATACGGCTCATTATGAAGTGGTCACGGTGTGGTTTTGCAGATGACAGAGGGTGGGATGGAGGAGGTGACTGGGGCCAGCGCAATTTATGTGTTTGCACTTGTGATAAAGCCACTTGAAGTATATTATTTTCATTAACCGATACTGCAGTCTGAGCAGCGAAGCAGGCTGCCTTCCTTGTAAATTTTATGAAGAGCAGAGGTTCCAACGTTTATACCAAAATCTTTGTCCTCTCTCTGTTTCTTGGCTGTTTGACTGGCTGCCCCAGCTGTTAGCCTCATCCCTTCCATAGCTCTTTTATTATTCTTTGGCTGTGTGATTCACTGTGTGCTTGTGGCAGCAGGGGAACGGCTGGCTTTGTAGAATCTTAATAGCGGTGAGCTAGCGCCAAGCCTTCTATTCGCCGCTTGCTGCAGGCGTGTCGCTGAATGCCAATGAGACATTAGGGCTGAGGCAGGATGGTTCAGGCCAGGCTATGGCAGGCAGGATCTGAGTGGCTGTAGAGTCCTTAACCAGGTCAGGAGCGCACATATCTGCTCCCAGAGGCTGCACAGCAAGAGGCACTCTGTGTGTCGGGGTTATCTCAGCGCGGCTAATCGTCAAGATGCGCCCTCTTCTGTGTTTCTCTGTCGAGAGGGAGATAATCTAAGTGCATTCTGCTCAACTTTGACTTTGCGCCGCTTCCTCTGTAACATACTGGCCCGGAAAGTGAGGCTATTAGATTAGACCTGTTATACTCTGATTCAGGAATGACACAATGATAAATGACACAGAAGCAAGAGTCACTGCTTAATCTACAGAGCTATTCTAAATGAGCATTTACGTCTCTTCTCTTCTCTTCTCCTCTTCTCTTATGTAATTTGCACTCCCACCGTGAATCTGTCTGTGTGACACAATATGAAGACATTTTCTTTATTTCCAATGCGTAACAGTGTTTAATAATATTTTTCTTTTTCTGTTAAAAATACATGAATGTGTTGTTAAACCTCCCTTGTAGCAGCACTCTTTATACTGCAGCACTTAATACGATCTGCCCCTCTCTTGTTTGCTTATCATTACAAATTATTTATTATTTCCTCTTTACAATTTTACGATGACTGAATAAACAATACATCACTGAAGACTGAACGTTTCCTGTTGCAGTACAGCATTTGTATGGCTCTGTGTTTGTGTGTTATCTTGAACACGGAGTCTCCTTTGCTGTGTAGGTGACACAGTCAGCACAGACTGTTCACGGCAACAACACAGGACCAGTTAGTGAACTATAAATGCGGAGCTGAAACGCTTACAGGCTCTCGTGTATGTACACACGCAGACACACACACATCAGCATATTAATCTGTCTGTTTCGCAGCATGCACATGCTTCTCCACATGACGCAGATGTTGCAAACAGTGGGATGGAATGATGGGTGGAGGCAGAAGCCCCAGTCACCCAGTCGCTGCCTAATCTGATTACAGGCGGCTTCACACAGTCGTCCCTGCTGATGAAGAGAGGGCATCAGGGAGCGGACAGATGGACGAGCCGCGGTTGTTAACAGCTGTGCTTAACTCTGTGGTGTAATATACAGTTGTGGTGTTCAGGAAGAGGAAGGCGTGTGATGACATTCCTCTGCATTATGTCACCTTCACCGTGTCGTGTAACAACTTAAAAGCGTTTGTGGCAGAATTCATCCAATGAGTGTCACTGTGTGGGCGTTTCACACACACACACACACACACACACATGTCATTAGGTCTTGGTAACAGTAGTTGTTGTTTATCATCACAACTTTCGCTTACTTCAAACGTGACATCATTAAAGCTCAGGCAGCTGCAGCTGTATGACCTCTGTGAGCTGTCTCCGATAATGGATTAATTGGGCCGATGCCAATGTCAACAAGGAGCAAGAAAAATCCAATATCCAATATATCGGCTAATATTATATAGGAATGCATGATATTATCGGCACATTACGTTAATGGCATCGGCTGATATTGGCTTTAAAATTAACACCATGCGAGTATCAGCTGATATAATAACCGATAAAATAACAGGCTGCTGTTTCCTTAATTAAACGCCCGAGTCGATGCCATGTTTCACATGTTCCCTGTGGAGAGACATTATGTTCACTTACTTTGTCACTTGTTAAACAGGCCAAATTTGCCCTGGTTGTGGGTATTGTTCTAATTTCCTCAGGGAGAGCATCATTCAGTCTAATGTAAGATGTATTTTGTTTTATTTAAAAATAATGGTCATAAATAAATATGCCGTGTTTTACATAACGAAAGTTCAGGTGTATTTCTTCTTTTGCACAAGGAATGAATATTATATAATTTTAAGCTTTGTATTTCGTGTCTGCATTTGTCAGCGGGCCAACACAGCAAGAATATGCATAATAATACAGTATGTAAATTCCACTATAGAAGAGACTTGATGATCTCTGCAATTAGGTGTGGGAGAAAAATATGCAACTGTATCGGTATCAATTATTGGCCAAATGAGTCGTAAAATATCGGCATATTTGTTATCAGCAAAAAATCCAATATCGTGCATCCATAATTATACGTATATGATATCAGCTGAATGTGGTTGTCGAATACTTGTTACAAAGATTTGTAATAGAGACAAATACCTTACATTTTAACAAACTTAACTCTTTGCTGGATAAACTACGTAATTACGCCACTTTAAATAAGCAGTGAAAGCATTTTTTTCTGTCCTTAAAAACCTGTTTTAATGTTGGTGCATATCCAAGAACATATGCACAGAATACATCTGTGATGGTCTAGTATTGGCCAATAATATTGGCAAACTGATATATTGGTCAGACTCTGCTGATTGTCTGTGGGTA
Organism: Naso annulatus; assembly: GCA_029783625.1. Classification (NCBI taxonomy): domain Eukaryota; kingdom Metazoa; phylum Chordata; class Actinopteri; order Acanthuriformes; family Acanthuridae; genus Naso; species Naso annulatus. Next base: position 6,431,057 of record JAPZDX010000012.1, on the reverse strand, counting down.
AGACACTGAACGGCAAATGGTCACCAATGGGTGGGTAAGCACCTGCGCTGTACCTCACTGCCATCAGTGTGTGAATGTCTGTGTGAATGAGCAGCAAAAACCTTGTAAAGTCCTTTTGGTAAAAGCACTTTATGAATGTAGCTAATTACCTTTTATTTTCCCTTAGTTCACCCATGAGGTTGGCAACTGCAGATGTGATCCGTAATGTAAATTTCCCTCATAGTGCAGGAAGTGAAGAAGATAGAAAAAGCGTGTTTGTGTCAGACTGCAGACAGCACAGGCTTCACCACTGAAATAATCAGCTATGTTAAAATGTGTTATGATGATTTAGATTGGGAATGTTTAAAATGTGTCCATGATCTGCCTTTATGAAGAGAATGTTTGTGCTTCGCTGCATTTTATATTTTCTGTTTTATGGCTCATACATGCATCCAAAGTTATTTTCTGAGCCAAATCTTCAATTTTTATTTGGCAACATAACAGTATAGATAACAATGCAGAGGAGTAGGTCCCTTAAAAGAATTCAGCATCAGTATTACGGCACTGGCTTGGATTTTCCAAAACAAATGCTGCAAAAAAACAGTTTTGTGCAAATATTGCAAAGGTGGGATGGCAACATGATGAACCTTGTTAACCACCTCAAAAGAGAGCAGCTGAGTCAGTATGCAGACCGTCAAACAGTGAGCATAGCAGCTACAAACAAGCCAGAGGCTTCAAGAACAAAACAAACAAACTTTAGCTAAGGTGTCTGAGAAAAGGTGTTCACTATGACAGAACAAGTAAGCACTGGAAAGAGGTAACTAGGGCCTTGACATGTTGTAATTACAGCATTACATGAGATTTTGTCACGTCTTTGGGGCATTTATTTTTATTTTTTTTACATAGGAAAATAACTTTGGTTGTGCTGTTCGGTAACTTGGAAAACTGTCTTAAAACCCAACATGAGGAAGAATCATGTTAAGATCGCGATTCATGATCCTGCCTTATTGGCCACCAGCATTAAGCTAATAAAATCAGGCTGCAAAGTTGTTCGTGCTCGTTAAAATTAAGGCCCGACTGATATGTCCATTTGTCGATTGGCCTATTGCAGATATATTGGCGCATATGTTTCTGATAAGTGCAGATATTAAAACTGTTTTAAAGGCTGAAAAAAACTACTTGAACTTGTAATTTATACAGCTCGCACACTACAGGGCTCCTGTATCAGATCATTTAATCAGATGGTGCTGATTAAATGATCTGATGCTGGAGCCCTGTAGTGTGCGAGCTGTATTCATTTCTCATGTTTGTTTACTTTCAGCTCAGCACCCGCCCAACTTTTTGGTTTTGGGAAGTGCGTGTTTACGACATTATTTTTGTTGAACTAGTAATTTAAAATGGTGTAAGTATATAGTTTGTCCAGCAGAGGGCTGTCCATTATTTAATTGGTGTTAAATGAAGTGTTTACTTTTAAGTGCACCGATATTTGGAATAAAGTTTGTTAGATGTCCTGCCTTCATTACATATCTTTGCTACATGTATAACCACATTAAAAAATATTATATATAGAATATCGGCCGATATATCGAATATCAGAATTTCTTTACCTTCTAATATCGGTATTGGGATTGGCCCCAAAAATCCCATATCAGTCTGGCCCTAATTGAAATCACATTCATTATGTTTTGCAACCAGAGTTGAGTGGTGGCAGCTGGTACCTGCGGGGCTTGCCGTCAGATTCAGGGACCAGAACACAGAAATGTACAGGAGGAAGCAGAGTGAGTTTTCTGTTCCATTTTAATCCTAAATGCAAAGCACATGTTAAATACAACTGTAAATAGCCAGTTACCCCAGCAGACTCAGCCGTTCAATAATGCATTTTCTTTCTTAGAATATTGCTCTTCAGATTGTGCTGCTACACCCTACACATCTGCCATGTACTAGCTGAACTTTCTGAATATCCAACATTCTGTTTAAAAATCTAACAATACTCTGCTTCCTCTGATCTAACTCTCCTGTAACACCTGCTGCTACTGCTGCTTGTCATGTGGCATTTCATGAACAAACTCGCCTGCCAGCAGTCCAATCATGTCTTCGGTATAACTTTTTTTCAGCAAACAATTGTGTCCAGACATCAAACCTGTGCTTGGAAGCAAGAGTTTTCATGTCCTGCTGTTGGAAGCAGCTCCGAACCACAGCGTCCCTTCTCAAAGGATTCGTTCCCTTGAGAGTGCGGATGCTGGTATTACGACGACACTTCATCAAATTAAAAAGATTTGCTGCATGTACTAATATACATAATGTGAGTTGATGTCTTGGCTTCGTTCAGTCAGCGTTTGTGTGTTTGCTAACGTTATGAGGCTGGTAGCTGCCTGTTTTATTGCTCTCTCACAGATCCTGCGGGCCATGTCACTGCTGTCTGCTGTTTCAGGTCTCATGCTGCAGCTAGTGAGGTGCAATTAATTTCCATTGATATTAATTATGAATTAATGTCTGTTAGCGGATTAGCTTATTTCTCTTTTGTTTTGTGATATGCATTATGATGCTTTGATGTTGTTCATTTAAGTAGTGATGAAATATAAATCCATATGTATGAGTGGGTATTATCAGTGTTCAGGAGCTGAAGTGCTTATAAGACATATTTCTTACCGGATCATTGTTCTTGTTTTGAAACCTGCACCATTTTTTTAGCCTCCAAGAAGTGACTTTATGCAACACAAATGTGATAAAGCTGATTTCGCTGCAGTCCATTTAAAATGCAATGTTAAACTGTGATTCATTTCTTATGTATAAAGAGTTCATTGTAATGATGAGCTTTCTTTATTAGATTTTTTCTTCAGATGAGGGATTTAAAGCTGCAGTAGGCAGTGAATTTTTTGTGTCATCTGGCAAAAATTCTATACTAACCTTTCAGCACATTGTAGCTCAGAGTCTCTTCTTGGGTCTGTATTCAGGCTTTAGAAAATGAAGACTGTGACGGGCGCTATTTTGCTCTCCTGTGAACTATATCACTTGCCATGGCTCGGACATAAGCATTTTGACTATGACGTTAGATGCAGGACAGTGGTAGCTAACTGCTACAGCAGAAGTTTCCTGCCTCTCGCTGCAGAGGAGGATGCTCCAGACCCCAGAGCTGGCACAAGCTGGAGAAAAAATATGGGGAGGGGAGGGTGCAGCCGAGTTACTTCCTTGACTTCCAGAAGATGGCTGTGTTCCAAATCGCATACTTCTGTACTAAACACTTAATATTTGGATTGCATAAGTACGTAAAGTCCATTCACACTGAGAAGCATGTGAAAATGTGGTGTACTACTCGCGCACTCAAAACGGTCCTAAAATTGAGTGTGAAATGATGGACACTTCACATCGTCAATGAACGCCATATTGATGACGTAGCAGAAGCTACGTCACAAACTTCTCAATGTTCAAAATGGTGGTAGGGGATTACAAAAAGGGTTTTCTTGCACCACAGACTGGGTGACTGTGAATGTCGCTGCAATGTTTCTGCACTAAGCACCACTATACATACTGTTGTCAGATAGCCGCCATCAGTAATGTTCGTTGGATCTGTAATGATTTGGTACCATTAGCATCTGCTAGCTAGCTAATGTGCTGCAAGCTACAGTGGCACATTTTAATCAGGCATTATGTTGTGATGTGCGTTTGGTTTGTGTGTGATATATTGTTGTCTTTACTGTAGAACATCCTTCAGTATTTAAAATTTTTTAAAAAGGAGTAGAAGAAGAAGAAGAAGGGGTGGTTAAAAAAAAATGTTGTCACTTCCACTGAGTGCAAAATGGCCGTGCACGATTTGGGACAACACCTGTCAAGATTAGTGCACCACACAATAAGTGTACTGCATTGAAGTATGCTAACGGGTTGCCTACCATAGCTTTAGATGAAAAAAAAAAAATCCTGTGTAAAGTTGTTCAGTTTAAATTGAGGTGACATCGTAATATTGCTGCTCTGAACACTTTAAATTTTAAATTTTCTTTAAAACAACATGGCAGCACTGTCAAAATCGTAAATGTGAAACAGCAGCTTTGAGAAGCATAAACTGCATTACAAGTGCAGAGTATTGATAGAGAGAGATAATGTTGATAGAACTGCATAAAATCAAACAATCTGTTCTTTTCTCAAGTTGGGAATTATGGGAGCTTTCTCACTGTGTTTAAGCTTTAAAAACTGTCATCAACAATGAATCCCAGCACTCAGGCCATTTCGAACTCCACATTTCTGACTAATTCAGACTCATAAATATGAAGGAAGCTTTCCTAAAGTGGCCTTTATAAATAATGATACAGCAGTGACGAAGCCTCCGTGTGTCCAGAGAAGCAGACCGGCCTCAGCATGCAAGGCACAACGATGAGTCAGGTATTTACAATTTTAAAAACTGCACATAAACAACAGCTGACATCTAAAGCATCTGCGCTGAAGCAAACAAACTCCCATAGTCAGGTAAAAAAAAGCTTTAAAAAAAACTACAGTTTATTTGTTTCAAGACTCGACATAAAAGTGAGCAACATAAAAGTTTGTGTCTGAGGTAAAACCCAAAAACAAGCCTTTGAAAAAGTTTTCATAGTGTGGATTAAAAGAGAGACAGCCATCAATGAAAATCCAGTCTGACACTAGACTGCTGCTGCTTCCCTTTGGTGTGGTTACAATGTGAGAGCTTTGAAGATTTGTTTCTCACACTGGAATACAGATTCTTTGATTTATCTGCATTCAGACTAATTTGAGATCATATACGCAGCTGGCACAAAATCTAAAATGTCTGCTCTGTGTGTGTGTGCATTCAGTGTGTGTGCACCACTGTCGCCAGCTCCTAAATGAAAACTCGTCAGCTCATACGAGCAGGTGTAGCTGACAGGCTTTTATCCTGTCTGAGCTGCAAAGTGGCCAATAAAACCAAACAATGGTTTGCTCTCCTCTGCCGATGTTTGCTCCATTGTTCAAGGACTTGCTGTTCTCCGCTCGGCTGCACTGCAGTGAGTGCATCTGCAATTTCATACGCAACGTCAGTGATGCGTTCACAAATTGGGGTTTTACCTCTGAAATTTTGCTACAGATATGTTGACTCTGTCTGTGTTTCTTTTCTTTGTTTGACCTCGTGTCTTCGGTGCAAGTTGAGGCCTGTTGTGCTGCAGAGGAATTCAGTGAGGAGTAACATCGTCTTGCACAACAGCTGTATTTATTTGGAAATCTAAACTGCATTTTAAAGCCAACAAAGAACCTTTTAGTATGAGTTGGTTTAAAGTTTGAAGCTGTTAGAAATATTTACTTACAAATTATTTTGATTAACAATTAAGTCGATTTAACAACACAAAATTTCCTAAAATTTAACAATGTAAAAAATGTATTGTGAAATTTATAGTTACTTACTGACAGCAATGAACAAGTAACTTACTGTAATTATATTTACAGTAAAACTACTGCACTTATATTTCAGTATTGGTTTCTTAATTGTGAAATGAATTTACCGTACTGGTTGGT
>JAPZDX010000012.1:6405778-6416114 GCA_029783625.1 Naso annulatus | reverse complement strand
TTAAAACTGCATTTTAAGGAGGAAAAATTGCTTGGACTAGTTATTTAAAATTGTGTTATTTTGTAGTTTGTCCAGCAGATGGCAATTCTTTAAAATTTTTACTGTTCAGAGCAGTGATGTTTGGAATAAAGTTTGTTCAAATGTAAAATATCCTGCCTCTATTACACATGTTTGTCATAAGTATTTGATAACCACATTCAGTCGGTAATATGTACATATAATTCTACATATAATATTGGCCGATATATTGGATGTCAGAATTTTCTTGCTCCCTTACATCAGTATCAACATTGGCCCCAAAATCCCATATTGGTCGGGCTCTAGAATAAAGTACCATATGATAAAAGAACTTGTAGTAAAAAACAAGTACTGTAATGTTTTTAAGTGCAATAGATGATTAAACTTTGCAGTGCTGCTTTTTGTGACCAGACATCCTCAGAAGTTCAAGAGATTCAGCAGAGTGAGGACAGTGTTTCTGGTTTGCAGGATTTAAATTCAGTTTTAATGTCAGAACTAGAATCAGGCAGTGATCAGGCTTGCTGAGTGAAAAAACTGAATGAGTACAGTCAGCTTTATAACACTGTGTGTATGTATGCACATTCAGAGGTGCGTGTGAGGTCCTCCATGGAAGAGCTTTACATGTTCCCCTGATGAATGAGAGAGATGGAGACGAGTCCATCACACACATTCAGGTCAATAGTCAGGAGTGTTACTTTCCTGCTCTGAGCTTATGCATTAAATAATCAAATACAGCTCAGTTGTTCAGTGAAATGCCTTTGAAAATATATATTGTGTTTTATATTTAGAGCACTTTGTTGGTGCATTGAAGCTTTCCCATTGAAATGGAAATAAATGTAACTATCACAGGATATGACTTTAAACCTTTTAAATGGTCATTTATGATGTAATGTATGTGTTTTCACTGTGTGAAAGTGGAAAGTGGCTTGTACAGAAATTCACAGTATATTTACTGGGGCCTGACAGATATTGATTTGTTGATTTTATCAGAAGGTATGGGCCTATTGCAGATATCAGTATCGTTGTATGTTTTCTCTGATATGCGATAAAGTGTTTTTTAAGGCTGGCAAAAATGGTTGGATTTTTGATTTTAACTGGTGTAATTACACAGTTTTTCCAGCAGAAGGCATTCCATTTTTTTAATAACTAGTAAGTGAAGTGTTTACTGTTCAGTACACTGATGTTTGGAATAGAGTTTGTTAAACTGTAAGATTTCATGCCTCCATTACATATATTTCACAAGTATTTGATGACACATTCAGCTGATATTATGTAAATATAATTATGACCAATCGGATCTCAGAACTTTCTACCTCCCTAATATTGGGATTGGTATCGGCACTAAAAATCCCATATCAGTCAGACTCTAATTTACATAGGTGTGATAGAGGAAGGACTGGGGCTCAATAGCACCTTACCAAATCTAGATCCACTTTCAAAATAAGCTTATCTGAATCCTTTTAAATCTTATATCAAATCTTAAAAGCTATCTTGCATTTTTAAAACCTCAGATTGACATTCAAAGAACTCAGAAAAGACAAGAGAGCAGATAAAAGCTTATCTGAGAGTTTTGTTCAGAGCTTAATGAATCTAAACTTGAAATTGAATCCAAAATGGAACAGACTGATGACACCAAGAATAAAAAACACTAAGAATGACTGGCCAGATGTTGAGATTTGTGCCTTTGCAAAACTCCACAACAAAATACTTGATGCACCTTATAAATTTAAGTTATTGTTCTTTAAAGTTTAAGCGAAGCTGGAGAACAGGGTACGGGCTGTACAGCAGTAAACAGCATCCTTCTTTTAAACCAAATAAAACCGCTATGAAACATTTAAAATCTATGACCCAATTTTGATGCCTACATCATAAAACGCTATCTCAAATGGCAGCCTGAGCAGAGTTTTTAACTGTGAAGATATTTCTCACAAAGTTTGTTCGTTATCAGATATATCCTTCAGTGATGAAAAATCTCATTTCCATCTGCTCTGTCAGGCTGCGAAGATCCTGCTGTGGATTTCAAGTCACGTACAATCAGCATGCTTTGAGCCACCGGCTCACATTCAGTCTTTGAAGTAGCCTGCTTTTCCCTTCCCTGGTCCCTTCTCCCATGCCAGTACTTTACCTCCCTCAAAGCTGTGTTCCCATCAGTCCGTGCTTGTATCTGGGGCATGGCTTCAATTGTTGTACAGCATTTTATACTGAGTAGTGCTGAGTTTTGTGATACATACATACATCAGGATTTTCCTCCTGAGTATGTAGTTTTTAATCTCGCCATGATGTCTGTGTGTGCACGCAGGCCTAAAGAGAGAAACGCTTGCACCGATACACACCGCTCACTGCTCTTTCTGCACAGAGAGATGTGAAATGTCAGTTTGCATCTAGCGCCGGGCTGCGCTTCACACACACTCTGAGACGTGCCCGAGGTAGACCGTGATTTTTGTTTGGCTCTTGAGAGGGGCTCCTCCCGTCGAGTGCTTTAACGCAGAATTGATCTGTTTACTTCGTCCGCCAATACAGAACTGGTTCAACTGGAGCTTGAGCTGATGGAGGATCTTGAGTCAATTGCAACAAAATGAAAATCACTAGCCAGTTTCGTGTCTCACTCTCTGTGGATGATTGGATGACTTCAGCCAACACCCTGTGTGTTAAATCATTTCCCTGAACGATCAATGGTGCAGGAATTCCTGCTCAGCTACATGTTACCCGCAAAAATGTCAGTCGAGCCTTTAGGTTTTGGCTGTTGGTGGATAAAAAAATTGTGATGGGAATTTTCTAATTATTTCCTGATATTTTCTAGATCAAATAATTACTATTTTAAAGGTTCAGTGTGAGGGATTAATGGGGATCTATTTGTAGAACGTTGCAGAAAGTTAATACAATTTAATCACCAGAAAATAAGAATTTAATTTTCATTACCTTAGAATGGACCTTTTATATCTACAGTGGAAACCGGTGCTTTTTCATGGGGTCCACCATGTTGCACCACCATGTTTCTACAGCAACCCAGGAGGGACACGCCAAACACTAACTCTTAAGAGGGCCACTTTAGGTCCTTCTATGGGGAGGATGAGCAGAGTGATACTCAATCCCAAGAAATCTGCAGCTTCACCACAAGATGCGACTAAATCCTACAAAGGGACAATTAATCGTAATTTAGTCTCTCTTAGCCAGACCTCCCTCCACACTACTATAGCGCTGGGCCAGCGCTGGAGAAAGGGCTTGTTAAACCTGTTACCATTCTGGAATAGTGGAAAAAACACCCTGGCTCCTCCTGGGCAGTGCTAATCCCAGGATGCCGCAAAATAGTCGAGTGTTAATAGCAGAAGGAGAGAAAAGTGCTAAGTGAAACTGCTGGTCAATGGGAGGCTTGTACTGAAATTCTGTTTCCTGTGATTTAGACTATTTAAAATTTAATCAAAATTGCAATATGACCTGCTGAAATTTTTAAATCACAGGGAGATAAGGAAATTTATTGTTGTCCTGATATTAGTTTTGTAGTACTCAAGATTGGTCTTGGCCCTGAGACCGGTCTCAAGACAGCTTTTTGAAGGTCTCGGTCTCGTCTTGGAATCGAACACATTTTGACTCGTTCTTGTCTCGGTCTCGAACATTGCGGACTCAGGATCTTTAATCAAAACCAGTCAAGACTGCAACCGAGGAATCAGAGGAAAATTTTAAGGTCTTGGTCTTGACTCAGTCTCAGCACATTCTGGTTTGTGTGTTGGTCTGTGATAGTGTGTTCTTGACTACAACGCTACCTGGTATTTTTTTAAAAAATCTATCTTTGTTTGGCACAGATCCCTGCAAAGATTACACCATCATCATTTTAATGTTTTTCAGTGAAAATGAGAATTATGATGTAAAAATGGTCATTCCCTCCAATATCAAAAATCACATCTTATTTGCAATATCAGTCCAAATAATGACAATTAGATTTTTTTCAAAATCTTGAAGCTCTTATCACACACTGAACCTTTAAATCAAGGCAAATAATAGACAAAACAATTAATGAAAAATAATCTGTAGTGGCAAATTTAAGTATATTATGTGTAGATAAATAAATATGCAGCCAGTCTATTGACTAGTACGGCAATAGGTGTAAATTTTTCTCAAAAATGTTAGTGAACATCCACCAGATTTTATCATTGTAATTTTTTCTGGCTGTCAAAACCACTGCTGGCTTGTTGGCACTCCACATCTGTCCTGGTGGACTCTCCGCTTATTGACTTGTGCGGCTCAGTACATGACTCGCATAGCATACGTGTCTAATAGATTTGCAGGGAATCATTTCCAGCTCCGGCTGAAATAATTAAGTTGACATTCTCTCCCCAATGCAATTAACAATGAGCGTCGTCCAATCTGTGACCTGTGAGATGTTTGATTTCATGGCCGGCGTCGTACATTACAAGCCCCCGACGCAGAGCACGTCCTAACAGGAGGCAGCATGTGAAGCTCATCAGGGACACACGGTGTGAGGATGACTCTGCCTGTGAGGCATATCTGGTTCACATAACTAATTTTCTTGAGGTGTCGCGAGCTCTGCTTGCTTGTGCACAAATTACTGTCACATTGCTGTGCTGCTGGAGTAAATTAGCAGGCTGGCGCAATAGATTGTGCTTTTGAATGTGTTAATAGGACTTGACTGTGAGTGAATGTTAGACACCTTTGTTTGAGGCATGCCTGTAATTTATAATAAAAATATCAATGCCTAAATGTTTCTTTCTGTTTCTTGCTTTGTTGTTTCAATTTAATGCATCCACGTCTCTGTGTGTGCATCTGTGACATTTTCTGTGTGCGCGCCTGTGTGCCCGTGTGCACACTCGTTACCTTGATGTACAGTAGATCAAGCAGCGCCTCAGATCAGATTGAGCGGCAGAGAGCAGGATGCTGTGAAATTCAGATGCACCATGTGCTGGAAGGGAGGCAGCCTCTGATGTATTTTTAGACGGGCTAAATAATGAATGCCTGAAAAGACTGCTAGGACCCCAGCTGCCAAACCTTCCCCTTTCCTCTGTGCTCACCTGTTCTTCTTGTCTGCGCCTTGAGAAGGAGGTGAAGGAGGAGGGCGTCTCCACCTTCACCAAAGCAACCTGCTGCCTCTGTCACCGGCTGTCACTGGGAATGGCAAAAGATCACTGACATGTCTCATCTTGATTCACTTCTCGACTGTTACTGCTCCTAAAGCTGCAGGATTATGTGACGACTGGGTGAGATTACTGTATGTCAGCTGCTTTCAATGCTGCTGCAGCTCTGCCCTTATTAATCTTAGAGATTTTTTTAAATGAACACAAGGATGATTCAACCATCTGGTTAAAGTCACTTCATTTATGAAAGTGTCCGCTAGCTTTATTTGTAACCAGTCGCATCATTTTTTTTTTTTGCCTGTAGAGACTTTAAAAGATGAAACAAGAGAAAAACGTCATTTTGCAGAAAAAAAACAAAACATAAAATAATAATCTATGATTGCCTGATAACTGATTGACTGTTTTCACCTGTTGCTCAAATAATTTAATGTTAGCTGTGAATTTGCTGCTTCCTTCTGTTTCTGACATTGTAATAGTAAAGCTGTGTCTCTCTGACTGTTCAATCAAAACATTTCAAGATGTTTCCTTCGGCTATGTGAGACATCATATATACTAAACGATCAGTGTTTGGTCCTCTCCTTACAAAATGTATCATGTATCATACTCTTGATTTTTTTTTACAAAAGTAATGTTGTTACTTTACTTATTACTCTCTACCAACATAATGTATTACTTTGCTCATTATATTACTTTTCCAGAAGTTGGTAATTGTTTCATTTCTTCTCAAAATTCAGACACTGCATATGCACCTCTGTGTAAATTTAAGTATAATCGCTGTTGACTGCAGCTCATGCTTCAAACTAGCAGTTGTTTTTTACAGCCTTTAAATCCATTTAAGTCACATGCAGATGAAAAGAACAACTGGCTTGTTGAAAAATCCAGTTTTTGCTGTTTCGGCGGTGTCTGTGGCAACAGATGGCTCAGCTTTGCTGGGGTCAATTTCCACGAGCTTCACAGTGTCGTGCTGTCGTTATAGGTGTTTCAGGAGGTTTGAGGTTGTATGTTTGGTGATGGAAAGAGTCTTTGTGCCTCCTGGACACAATTTCCATGTGACATTTCTATTTTTATCATCTTAGCTTCCGATTAGCTTAAAATAGCGGGCATACGTTCAGCTGTTAAAAGTCCAAGTTTCCGTCTCCAACTCCATTTTCCTCAGTAATGGTAAAACGTTGCAAGCTGCTGCTGCTGCTGGTCATGGATGGATAGTGTTCTCCAATAATAGATCCATTCTGGCGTCTGATTGTTAAATCATGTGACATTTTTTGGCATGTTGCAACTAATACAAAATGATTTAGATTAATCAATAAAAAACAGAAGCAAGTAACCAAACTGTAACGTAATATTTTGGAGTGACGGTAATAATGTTACTGAAGTTTTGTTAGTAATCTGTTACACTACTTGTTACTTGAAAAAGTGATATTATTACAGTAACGCTATTAAGACCGAACACTGTAAATGATTAATCAGTCAGTCAAAGGTGACAATGTTATTTGCAGCCCTATTTTTAGTTATCAAACTGCTGCAGTAAACTGTTCCATTTATGCATTGTGTTATTGCACCATTCACACCATTACAGATCGGTTCCCCCCTCCTCTGCTCTCACAGTTGTCTTTTAAAACAGCCCTGGGAGGGATAAAATGTTATTTAGAGTAATTGAGATGTTTCTTTGATTCCTTGCCGATGTGACTGGTTTGTCTCTTTCGGCAGAGCTATTTTTAAATAAAAAGTTGTCAAGTAATTCCGATCAATCAAGCTGCACCTCCTCCTCACACACAGACCAGCCGCACAGTGATGGAGGAGCAGATTATGAGATGCTGTAGGCCTCTGGGCACAGCGAGGCAAGATCCATGAAGAGAGATGATTAAGAAAGAATGAATGAAAGAATGGGATGTACAGTACAATGTGTGTGGTTGTGTGTGTGTGTGTGTGTGTGTTTCTGTGTTTCGGATGGCAAGTGGCAAGAAAAAAAGCTGGGTTAGGTAACATCTGGAAATCAAGTTAGGGATGCAACAGTACACAGGAGTCACGGTTCAGTTCACACCTCGGTTTGCACATCCCCGTTTAGTATGAGTTTGGCACAAAAAATTCAATACAGCATCATTTTTTTCACCCATATTTATTTTTGCTCCCTGGTTCAGGTGAGAAAACACTGTTGACACATGCATACGTCCATACATCATAGCTCGCCGAAGGTGATTTGGTAAAACAAAACGATCTGCACAGGGCGTTTTATTTTGAAAACTGACCTGATTCGTTGCCATGTCTCTGACTTCCTGTGTGCAACTTGCTGCAGCTAGTCTCTTCCTCGCTTGTTAAACAGTGTTAAATGGTGAATAAATTGTTTTTATTGTCACACAACCTCAGCAAAATGACTTGAATCACCATCAGAGTTTAATCCACGTATTTTGGACAATCTGGAGAAGCCTCACGATTACAAGGTTTAGAAGAAGCAGGCGGGTCGAGGACTTACCACCGCTGATGGTTTCCAGGTGGAACTTGCATTTGTAAATTTGGTTCAATGTTATGTTTGTCAGTCTTAATACGTAATACTGTGTATGGTTATACTGTGTTTTCTCCGTACTATTCTGTGTTTTTAGGCCAGTTTACACCAAAGATTCACGTCGAGATGAAACAGTTACAGGGGAAGTTGCAGAGGTGCAAACTGGTCTGTCTCAGCTCGACGGCTAAAGCTTGCTGACTGTTTTTTAAATGTTTCCAAAAGTCCATAGACCACCAAAATTTAAATTAAAATTGTGTTTTCACACATTTTTCTGTGTGAAATAAAACTTGCAGTAGGCTATATTGCGATTGAAATTAAATTTAGATTAACTGTGCAGCCCTACCACACAGGGCTCTTCACAAACTACATGTCTTAAATTTCTCCATTGAAGCTGTAGAGCCGATCAAAGGGACGATTGCATGCAGTGCAGCTCTCATTAAGAGAGACCATAGATACCACTGGCCATGTCAACATCTATATTCTAACTGCAATATGACCATCGATTTTTGGTTAAATAAAGGAAATGTGAACCTGCTGGCTTGTGAAAAATCCTACATTCATAATATTTTTTTTCTTACCATGACATCATCAAAAGATTGTTTTTTTTTCCTTTCCTCCATTGACTTTTTTTAGTTTAGTCAAGTTAAGTCAAGTCTTATTACCATAGCCAAAATTCATAATTTGCCTCAGGGGGCTTTTCAGTCTGCGCAGAGTCGTGCAGAGCACGAGTAAGGACAGGGTTTGTCCTTCGACCCTCTGCATTCGTGGAAGTAAGAAGCTCTGGTTCGAGATTCAGCCCTGATTTCTCAGCTCTGAAAGACAAGCTGAGACTCGGTAAATCTCTCCTCATGAGCTCATTAGTCAGTGCTGGAGCAGAGATGGCTCTACTGGCTCTGCGGGAGCCCTCGAGGTGTGCTTGCATGTGTGTGTGTGCGTGTGTGTGCGTGCATATGCGTGTTGCTTCACTGTCAGTCACAACAACTTCACCTTTTGTTGTTTGTGTTTTGTGCTTTGGCCTGCACTCCTATGAAAGAATTATTTCAACGTTAATGTTTTTCTGTCAACATTCACTTTGCTGCCATGCACTCTTTTGCTTCCATAGCATCATTTAAAGCAACACTATGTAACTTTGACTGTGAACCGTGGCTTTCAGAAAGGAAACTTTTTTTAAAATTGCTGTTTTATGTGACTTACGAACGTGCATCGGTATGTTTCGTTTCTTGAAGCCACGGTTAGTGGTCAGAGTTACATAGTGTTGCCTTAAACCTGATATCAATCCTGTACATACACTACACAACACTAAGAATGTATTGCTAAACTGTCACATGTACCACCTTTAAACTGTATCATGAAGTCTTTTAAAAATTTTATTTATTTCCATTTTTCATCTCTGTGGTCTTTTCTGCCTTACTTGTTCTCTTAGTTTTGAAATTGGCTGTATCTAAAGCATTATTTAATATTAATGATATGACTGATGTTTTGTAGCAGAAGAAGTAATTGTATTTTGTAGTTGTTTTGTTCGTTTCTTCTCTCTTTGTGTGGGACCAGTGAAAAAAAAAGATGAGAGGTGTTTCATATAGTAATTAAGTACAGTTCACCTCATCAAAACAATTACCAACACAAAGGGACAGATACAAGCCCAACAATAACAAAAGGTGTTTTGTGCTATGTCCTCTGATCATTTTTCATAGCCAAATTTATCGCTTTCACTTTAATATTTTCCAAGTAAAATACAGCTTTAATTTTTTTTTTCTTTTTGGACAACCAGCACTTCATAAGGACTTTGTTTTTCTGTAACCCTGAGGTCTAATCATCAAGTGTTTGTTTGAAACAATAAAAGGAAACAAAGTTGCATTTCCAAAAAATAAATAAACAGGAATATTCACACCAGAGTGTATTAACACATATCCCAGTATGCTGTTGTATTTAAAAATAATTAAATTATTACAACACAATTGATCGACCTGGCTGACACACTGACACTCATATACAAATAGTCACAGAAGCCGTGGTCAGTCACCAGCTCTAACCCCTGCAAATTATGATTGAGTTTTCCACTGAGAGTTAATCATAATGTGTCATGAATCGTTATAATACCACTCAGACAATGACAGAGACAGAAATGTTAAAAAAAAAAATCAAAAACATTAAAAAAATAGTTCAGAGTTTGAACAACCTCGAAACTGAAATTAAACAAAATCCTTCGAGCATCATGGCAACTGCTCAGGGCAGTTATTTCGGCAAACAAGCCGGCCCCGCTCTAAATGAACAGGGAGGAAGTCAAAACTTTACTTTCAGGGGTCACAAGAAAAGTAAAATATGAATGGAATCACCTATTAAAT
Organism: Naso annulatus; assembly: GCA_029783625.1. Taxonomy (NCBI): domain Eukaryota; kingdom Metazoa; phylum Chordata; class Actinopteri; order Acanthuriformes; family Acanthuridae; genus Naso; species Naso annulatus. Next base: position 6,406,167 of record JAPZDX010000012.1, on the reverse strand, counting down.
CTAGTAAAAATCTAATAAAAAGTGCTTAAAGCTAAGGCCTGACAGATTTATCTGTTTGCTGATGTTATTGGCCAATATCGGCCTATCACAGAAATTTTGGTATCAGCGTGTAAGTTTTCTGATATGCACCAACATTAAAACTGTTTTTTAAAGCCAGAGAAAAATGCCTGGAGTAGTGATTTAGAATGGTGTTATTACCTAGTTTTCCCTGCAGATTGTGATCTGTTATTTAATAACTAATGAGTGAAGTGTTCACTGTTCAGTGTCCTGATGTTTGGAAAATAAAGTTTGCTAAGATATAAGATACTCAGCCTCCATTACATGTCTTTGTCATAAGTATTTATTTACCGCTTTTAGTTGAAATCATTGGCTGATATAAAGAACATTGG
>JAPZDX010000012.1:6311288-6324908 GCA_029783625.1 Naso annulatus | reverse complement strand
GAGTGCAGCTTCACCACGGGAGCAAAATCTGCACTCAGAGTGGCCTCCTGTTATTTGCACTGACGTTGCCCTCTGTGGGACCGAGCGAACCCAAACCAAACCAGGAGGCTGCACAGCCCATCGCTTCCATCGTCCTTTAGATCCCTGATTTGCTCAGCTGTTTTCTCAATTTCGGCTGGAGCCAGTACATACATCAAGGACCCCCTCAATAAAAACGTGTTATCAGAAGCTGCAGCTACTCATCAAGGATTAAATGAATTATGCTCCTCAGTGCTCCACAGTTATCTATCTTTCAGAGGATGACACCAAGGTCTTTTGGGGTTTTTGTCCCAAAATGAGACATTTTACCCTTTTGAAAAATGTGCCACAGTCTTGGTAAAAGATAAATCAAAAAAGCACTGTTACAAAGCAGACAATCTGTTTCTTCTGAAGCATGAATAAGCAATGTCAGTTAAAGATTGCTCTCAAAAATGAAAATGCATTCACTGAAATACAGCTTTTTATTGGCAAATCAATCAACCACGCTCATTATGTGTACACATCTTGTAGCCGCATGGAAAGAGAGTAAGAATGCAAAAGGTTAACTTTTTGGCCTTTATTGGGAGAAAACCCTCGAAACTTTCACTCCTTCAATGCAGTTCAGACCCTGTGAGGTTAGAAAAATGTCAGTCCCTGAAAACACATTGCAAGATTTTATTTCAACAACCTGTTTCTTATCTCCTTGTGTCACACTGGTAACTCCACGCAGCAGCAACATTTTCTACACTCCTGTCATATTTTCACTTGTCTCTTATCTTAAACGTGTTTTGTTTATGCATTTCTCTTCTCTGTTCTACCTGTAGGCACCACACGGCTTCCTCGAGATGGGGAGGTGCCAGGAGTTGACTACAACTTCATCAGCGTGGGAGACTTCAGGATCCTGGAGGAGAGTGGACTTCTGCTGGAGAGCGGGACTTATGATGGTGGGCATCAGTGCAGTGTGGAGAATATGACGAACCTGCCTCTGTGTGTGTGTGTGTGTGTGTGTGTGTGTGGCTGCATGCATTTATGCACAGGATTCACCCTGACAGCTCTTTATAATAGAGTGAGTGTAAGCTCAATATTCACAGTCATTATGACTTACAGCCTGCCTTAGTGAAATGTGACAAGCGGGACAAAATGTATTGATCAGTGAAACATGATTAAAGACTTGTTGGAAGTGACAGTCAGATTAGCAGCGATAGTGGCAACCCTGCAGATGAACTATTCAGTCTCCACTCTGTGTAGAAAGGGCCACAGAGGGATGAAGAATGGCACTTCGTATTGAAATAGAAGTGAAAACAGAAGAGGATGAGGAAGAAGATGAACAGTGGTGCAACTCTGTGTTCATTTAGACAAGAATTAAGATTCAACCTAAGTCTCTTACCCAAAGAAAATTCAGCTGGTTTAGTGTCACAATGAATTTAGTCTTCTGTAAATTTTATTTTAGTCAAGATTTAGTGCCGTTTCACAGATACAGTGTTTAGTGGACCTAAAGAAATTCTCAGACAGTGTGCAGTTTGTTTGTGTAGGTGTGAAAACAGCAGTCGAGCTCAGGAGCAAACCGAGATGCTCCAGTTACAAATGAACTCTGGTACGGTATCAGCAGAGAAATTGGACTAAACCAGCAACATTTTTGGACTTAACCAGCTCCTGTAGCGAGCTACGCTGTGCGTTATGGGCTGAGGATTACTTTGTAAATAAACAACTCACACAAACATGAACTGAGGGTTGACCTGGAGCAGCCACAAATTACATTGCAGTCTTGATATTTGGGCAGACAATTTCGCCCAACAGCTAGAAATAACACAAATCATAAAGTGTTCAACATGTTCAGCAAACAACTGAAGGAGAGGGGATTTGACCGATGAAGTGAATGACAGCTCCCAAATGGCCTATAATAAAAATATTTCCTTGTGTTCAGTCAACTGCGCAGAGAATGTGTCCTTGACTTACCTTCCATAATTCTTTCACACCATATAAATACAAGTGCCTTAAGTTTGTTAGAGTGCTTTGCAATCATATTTTCTATGTAGATGGTGTTATTTTCTACAGTTCGCTGAAACTCAACAGTCCTCTATGACTTCTGCATATTCGGTTGCTTTGTTACCCCCCCAAAAATTCTTTTTTTTTTTTTTTTTTTTTTACACAAACGGTGGTCTTTCCCCCACGCTAACACTGTTTTTGTGCCAAAACTCAACCAAATCTTAACCACAAGGACAGAGGTATCCTACTTGGAACACTACAACAATAATATGATATCTGTACATCACTGACAAAATTCCAGTGTTTCATATTTAAATATCACAGTTATTGCCAACACCTCTAATTAAGGTTTTAAAAAGCAACAAAAAAAAAGAAACTGCCTGCTTTTTAGATTCAGAAATAACTGGTATATTATGATGGTTTTGCAGGTGCAAATTCTTATTTCATCACAGACATTTAAACAGTGAATCACAAGGTTATTACCATAGCTTACATTTAAAAGGTGCAAAAAATAATTCTTCATACATACAAAAGTAAGGAAGTAACAGGCTGTACTTGTTAAAGCAGTGTTTCACTGTAAAACTATTTTTTGTGTATCATTTACTCACCGTTAGATGTCTTGAATTAAGGAATGTTTTTTCCTTCTAGCGTTATTCCACAATAAACAGATTTTTTCTAAAAGTCTGAGCCACTCACTTGCAGTCTATGGAGATACAGTTTGAAAACCTCAAAACCATCTGAAAAACGTCCGACCAAAACTAGGCTAGTCCCGGTCCGGCTGAGGTGAATACATGTTGGAGTGATTTACCTTCCAATCACATTATCTGGATGTATTAGTCCGACGTTGAGAAATTCAGTTTTGTACGATTTCAGTGTAACATGTTTACATGTATTTTAAAAGTCCGGTTTTAGCCGGACTAACACAATACATGGATTTTCTTTAACATTATGTAAATGCACAGAATGCTGCGCAGATATATTCAGTTTAATACAGTTCAATTCAATTCAATATATTCAATTCAATACATCTAAAGTTGAGTAATCCATACACAAAAAATAGTTTTGTAGTGAAATATCGCTTTAACATAAGGTCTCTTGAATTCACCAAAAACTCCGTCGTTTGCAGCAGTCCAGTTACACACAGACGCTTCAGCCTCTGCTCTCAGAGCACGTCTTTGTCCATTCTCGCTAATATGCAGCAGACAGAGTGTAAGCATGCAAGCAGCTGCAGCACCTGATGGTGACCTTATGTAAACCAGTCGACCTGCTGATACCTCTGGCTGGCTGCACTGTCACACATCAGGAGGTCCAACTTGTGTTCTTATTCTCAAGTCATGCTTTATTCATGGGATAAACCAGCCTTCTTTTCCTCCATTGCACAGACAATACCAGCCAGCTTTGCTTCATCACAAGTATCCAAAACTTGAACTTATAGAGCTCATTAAAGTATCTAAACTCCTCTCTTCATTCGTTACTGTTAAATAACGTTCTTAGAAATGCTCATTTGACAGCATGTGACTGCAGCAAACATGCCAGTGGCGACTGATATTTTACAGTATACTGTACAAGACAAGCAGGGTCCATGTTCTTTTCAGCAAGAAGTTTACACAGCGAGGGATCTTTTAGCTTGGCGAACAGCTGGAGCATTCACCATTTCACTTTATACTACAATGGAGCATAAGCACTTGCCCTACATTCAGAGGTCTTGGAAAGTCAGACCGTTGCTGTGTATTTGTGTCATGAGAGGATTGGAACGGGGGATTTCTCTCACATTTCGCAATGATTATGGCAATAACATGATAATCTGCCCGCTCCCTTTAAGCTTATTCTTTTTCTTCCTGCAAATCCAGGCTGTTGTGAAAAGGGAGAGGATTTCTCTAAATTCTTTATGGGCAACCTCTGGTCTCGTGAATGGACCCTCTCTGCACTATTCTCTCATTCACATTCAGCTGTGTCTTGCGCTTCCTGTTGGAAGGCGAATTAAAAGATAAAGTCAAATCCTCAGCCAAAGAGAAAGTGCGATACGGCTGAAAGTAGCTTTCTCCGGGTGTGCGCGGGTGTGTTTCTGCATCTGTGTATTTATTGTTTGTGCATTTTTGGATGGTGAAGTGCACGTTTTGACCTGCAAGGGTTGCCTGTTCGGGCAGGTTCTCCCGACAGTGTCTGAACCCTGTGATAAAGTGTTTGCCCGTCTCCCCACCCCTCTTCCTTGTAAGCACGGTCGCTGTATACACGCACAGACACAGACACGGACACGGATACAGGCACAGGCACATACCAAGTGAACACACACTTGCGCATCTGTACACACAGAGCAAATCCCGTCCCTACTCGTGTCGAGATAGATCATTTAAGAACTCAAAGATCAGGTTTCAGGAGCTGCCAAGTCGCCCACAAGCTGTCCTTCATCTCTGAGCTGAAGCCAGGTGGGATTTACACCATTTATAGAGAGGTTGACTGTGGGTAGAGAGGCAGAAATGGAGAGCAAACTGAAGAAGAGCACATAATAGCGAGAGAGAGAGTTGATATAGAGGCGTGCTGAGCTCCTCAGCTCCCAATGGAAACCCTCTTTGCAGTGGACTGCCTTGGCTGCGCACAGATGTGTGGATTAGCCTCTCAAAACTTGGAAATTTCAGTATGCTTTCCCTATGAGAGAGAACTGAACACTGTGATAGTGACTGCCCCCCCTTCTCTAAAACCCAGTCAGCACAAGCTCTGCATGGCTACTGTGGCAGAGAGTGTTGATCTCTCGGCAGCACAGTAAAGTCAAAGAGAAGCTGGAAGTAATTGGATTGAGGAGTGGGATTTACTCCATTTGGTTGTGCTTGAAGTCCATCCTGTTTTTTTTTTTTTTCTTTGAAAAGAGGAAAATAAACAAGGTCAGGCTTCCTCTTATATTGCTCACATGGGTAGTATTTCTTCAGTGAAGAGCTCATGAATTACCTTCAGTTTGTAAGTGTATAGCAAGTGAGTTGTACTCAAGGTACTGAGCTAATGGGATTCTTACCTAATCATAATGGTCTTGCTAATCGTCCCAAAAGACTCGCCTGACTGCTCATTACGTTAATGGTTCATGTATAACGTTTTTTCTCTACCGAGAAAATGTTTTGTGGGAGTCATTTAATGCATTGTTCACATATTTTAACTCAAACACTCTCTTCTTCAATCATTCTGCTGACCATGACTGTGCTTATCCCCTCTCCCCCCTCTGAGGAAAGGCTGATCTGAGGTCAGGACAAGATACACAGACATGCCAGACAGGGTAACACTGTTTCCATGGGCTTACTATGTTGGGTTGAGTACATGCTGGCTGCTCCAAGCTGGTCCTGAGGGTCCGAGGTTTCCTGCTAAGCACACACATCAGCCATCTGTGCCAGGCGCTGAGATCGAGTCTTTCTGGGCTTTTGGTCCCTCCTCAGTCTCTGCGCCTCTGAGGTTCAGGTTGGGTCACTCTCTAAATGCAGAATGGAGCAGCCAGACAAGAAGTGAATAGTAAGGTGCACTGAAATGCAAGACCGGAGGGACGGCTGCCAGCAAATAAAGTTCTGTATATTCTGAATCATCTCCGCTGCTGTAACCTTATTTGAGCTGTTTTTATTGACATGTATTTATACGTTTATGTTTTAGCCCCCTATACTCAGTTAAGGTACAGACACGCCAAATTTGGTGATGACAGATCTTAACTCAATGGAACAGCCCACACTTCAGCGAGTGGGCGGTGCAGTACTCAGGTTGGATGGACGTACTGCGATTTGGGCGGTGCTTGATTTTGGCTCAGATCTTTTAAAGATAGCGAACTGGTCACAAACTCTCTCATTTTTCAGGTAAACAGTACATTAACTTACATTTCTAAAAACATTTTAAGGGAGAAACGGGCATTGCAGTAACAGAATCTTGTTTCTTATTTTATCAGCGCTGCCTGCTTTGACAGTTTGACCACACTTTCTTGAGTCCGCTATGTTGCAATGGATGTACCCGTCATGCACTGTGCAGCCGGATCACCTCCTCTATATAGAAAATGAATTGGATCCGTCGACTTAACATACATCAACAGATTTGGTGTGTCTGTGCCTTCAGTGTTATTGCCCTTGATTTTATGTATTTTGTTGTATGAATTCGGGCCGACCAATTTATCGGTTTGCCAATATTATCAGCTGATATTGGCCTATTGCAGACATATCTGTTTTGGCATATATGTTCTCTGATATGTGCTGATATTAAAGCTGATTTTTTTTTAGTCCTGTAAAAAATGCTTGGACTAGTGGTTTAAAATGGTGGAATGATGTAGTTTGTCCAGCAGCGGGCAATCTGTTATTTAAAAACTAATAAGTGTTCACTGTTCAGTACACAGATGTTTGAAATAAAATTTGTCAAAATGAAGACATCCTGCCTTCATTGCATATCTTTGTCACAAGTGTTTGATAGCCACATTCAGCTGATTTTATGGCTGATATATCTGTATCGGCACTGGCTCCAGAAATCCCATATCGGTTGTTTACACACCTGTTGTGTGAATGCACCATCAAGCCCGTTAAACAGCTTCATTGCACTCTGTGGGGAATTTTGGTTCTGTTTCTGACATATATGTAGACGACTATTTTCTCTCTAACAAATGGCATCTCTAATCTGTTAGGGACAGCAAAATTCCGCCAAATCAAGATCTACTTGAAGCCTGTTGTTTTGGATCGCTGTTGTGATAATGAGACAGATTTTAACGAGGAAGAGAACCGGGCTTAGCAAAGAAACTGGATGTGAATGGAAGTGAAGAATTCATGAATTAGTAGCAGTGTGCGGTGGGTGATGGCTGCCTGGCTCTGTGAGTGTGTAACTGTCTGTTTATGATAATGGCTGGATGAAAGTGTGCTCATGATGACCTTGTGTAGCGGATGCATAGTGCCCTTGACGACAGGAGTCTTTTCATTACCGCTGGCTGATTCCGCCACCATGAAATTGCTCGGACGCAGTTTGAAAGAGGAGGCTCGCTCTTCCCGCCTCATCAACCCTGTGACACGAGGATCACAAAGAACGTCAGACAAGCTCCCCTGCTCATCAGCTTATGAGGCTTCCCGCCATTTATAATAGCAAATGGTGCCACAAATCTTCACTGACGCGCTGCTTTCATACACCTCTGTATCTGTGGCACGCATTTATCAGGAGCCCAGACATGTTTGTAAGTAATTAATCACAGAGGTAGCGTCTGGCTGATGAATGTCAGCGTGTGGCAGGAGACAGGCGGGGATTAGCCAGCAGACCCAATCTCTCCTTGCTATCATTGTGCCACCCCTGTTAATGAAGCTATCTTTGACAAATGCGGATGTGTGTCGCTTAGTAAACACAGAGATGAGCGACGGGGTGGAGTGCGTGTGTGTGTGTGTTTGTGTTTGTGTGTGTTTGTGAGTGTGCTTCTGCAGCCTGGAGGAGGATGAGCATAGCTGCATTAACCCAGTTTGCTGTGTATTGTAGTTTGCACGCCTGAGGAGATGAGGCCGTGCTTGAGATAGGCTAAGTTATCATAAAGAAGCTGTTGTGGTGTTACTGCATCGTGCTGTAAAGCTGCTGGAATGACTGTCATGTGTAATGGTGCATTCACATGGAATCAGGCAGGCGTAGACGGCAAACCGCATGTCATTTCAGTGGATGAGAAAGAAAACTTGGTGAGGCCAGCAGAGAATGATATATATTTGATAATGATAAATATTTCAACTTTTTGCTGTTCTCCACAACAGAATTTTAATCAATCAATCAGTCTGCCTTTATTTATACTCAAGAGATCATTGAAGGGTGACCCTCATTTGCAGGGACACCGGGTTAGCAATCGATAATTAGTAATTTACAACCGGATGTTACATAACTTCTCAAATGCCTCACACAAGGATAAAATATGTCCAATCTCGACATTGAAAAGCTGATTATTTTGGTGCGATAATACCTGAAGTTGGAGTTACCACAGCCTGAAAACCTGCTGAGATGCCACTTGAAAAGCTGATGCATGGAAGGCAATTAGCACAGAGCTGTTGTCCTCCAAAATGTAATGTTTTGGAGGGAATTTAACTTTTATTTCAAGTTTGCAGTAGAAAATTGAGAGAAACATGCATTTTACAGCTACATGCATAACTGGAATAGATACATAAAATAATGGTCACAGAATAATTTCCTTAAATGTATTTTATTCCATTCTTTGTAAACAATACAAAATCACCATAAAAACGCGTTATCATGGGTGTTTCGTTTTGCCATCCTTTCATTTTGTTGGACTGTTTTTTCCATGCCGTTCACGAGGTGTCTCCTGCCGCCTGCCTGATTTCATGTGAACACAGCATTACTCAGAGCTCCCTTTTCTTCTTGGCATGTACGATGTTGTCAGCTTTTCCTCTTTGAACGAAGCTATAAGAAGATCCGAGGCTGATAAATGCAGCTCTTTACAGTTTATGCAGTTGTATGTCTGCATGTTCATGCTTAAATACATCAAAGGTTCATAATAGCACGGTCCCATACGCAGCTGGGTCCAAATGAAAATAAGATCAAGTTTATGGAGGCTAATTAAATTGCTGAAAATCCCCATTTCCCAGCGGTATCTCTCTCCTTTCTTTAATTAATCTTATTATAAATCATGATTCAGCTGAGTCGACTCAATCTGATGATTGCTTATTGTGAGAACCAAGTGAATATGTGACCATATAAATGGATTGCCATAACATTGATCTGCTAAAGTTGCATAAACACATCCAAGAGAGAAGCGTTTAGCAACAGAAATGTTTGGAATAAACAGAAGGTATGGAAATGAATGTACCTTCACATTATTTATGATCCTAATAGAGGTTGAATTATTACACATTCCACCACTAAATTGAGTTCCACGTCCTGCTCACCAGCCACAGATAGATGGATCTCCCCATGAGCTAAATGAGCAAGTAATTTAACGAAGTTTTGCTCTCTATCCCCTTTCTATATGGCGCGCTGTTATCTTGCTGAATATTTATAATCCGTAACACAAGGTTTCTTCATTAGGAAGAAAAGCAAGCCAAGAGATAGATAATTGCTGTGTTCAATGATCAGTGTAATTAGATGCTGGCAAATTCCAAGTAAAGTGATGTTAACGCTACATGAGTCATGACAGCTCTGCTGTGCTGTTATCGAGCAGGAAGACACGCAGGGGGTTAAAATACGTGGAAGTCATGCAGAGGAAGCAGACCTGTGAGACTTGTAAATAGTCAGCATCGAGGGCTACTGGTGTGTGACATTTAGAGATTTAATTTTTGATGTAAATCCAGTGAACTGGAGTGATGTTCCACATGTGGATGATCTCTTTCTCATTCTTCACATCCTCTCTTTGCCCCTTCTTTCTTTTCCTCTGTTAGGTAACTACTACGGGACCCCGAAGCCTCCGGCAGAGCCCAACCTGGTGCAGCCTGACTTGGTGGATCAAGTTCTGTTTGATGAAGACTACGGTGGCGAGGTCCCCAGGAAACGCACCACCTCAGTCAGCAAAATGGACAGGAAGGACAGCGCAGTCCCCGAAGAGGAAGATGACGATGAGAGGCCACCACTGGTCAATGGATTGCCTGGTCAGTAAATGTCAAAGCACAGAATGTCATGTTAAATAACAGAGATTCTGCAATTCTCTGTTTGTCCTTTGGTTGCTGAATAGCAACATTAGGGGAATGCCACTGTCTGTTTATTTTGTGCAACAGCAGACTTTGCAGGTTGTATCCTCTTTAATGGGTCCAGTGGGTGTTTGAGAGCCCTGCAGTACCGTGCACATTTCAATCCGTCACATAAAACGGCATTAAAAGATTGTTTGACTACATCCTCTCCAGCGGATAGATCAGCTTTCGTAAGCTCTCGTACCATCCGCTTCTCATTCATCAGTCAAGCATATAGTATCTTACAAACCCAGATCAAATGGTGTTTACACATTTTTCACACTAATTAGCTGCCAGGTGAAGGAGATCTTAAATGTGCAGGAAAATTCAGTTGCCATTATTGCAAATGCTTTACCACTCAGATTAATATTTTATTTATTTTTTCCAAACTAGCAAATAATTTGACCCGCATGAACGTTTTGCCCAAATTACAATATATATATTTCTGAAAATGACCCTTGATAGTTTTTGTATGTCCACATTTTTAATATGATTCCTGTCATCACCACAGCACAAGAGAGGCATGTGGAATTTGGTTTGGGGTCCCATTAGAATGAGGGAATCCGAAATCTGGACCTGATCTGGAAAACCCACCAGAAACCTCATAAATGAGTTTTTAGACAAAGAAAAGGGACACAAAGCTAATTAGATCCAAACCAAAAGCAGTCAGCCTGAGTAGAGACACAATGACTCTGACTCTTTTCTTATTTTAGCTGTTTGTACATTGAAATAAATCATATTGTAAATATTTGGTGATATTTTATTTGGAAAGTTCATAGAGTATTTGCAACATTTCAACATATCAGCTGACATTGATAAAGTAAGGCTAATTAGTGAATAATTTCAGAAATCTTTGTTGAACTTTCTGAAAACATTCAGAATAGAATTCAGAAAACACTCTGAAGACGTTCAAGTATTATTCGATAATGTTTATACAATATTTAACAAACGATTATGACAACAATATTACCAAGAACTGATATGTTGTTGAAATTTTACAAATACTAGATTTATTATACTTTGGACCCTGTCTCATTTGGATCCCACATTGGCTCTCTTACAAGAATGTCTGCAGTTCTGTGGCGGCCTCCAGCTCACAGCTCTCAAAAGAAATCATCAAACATCAGAAGAAAAGGTGCCCTCAGTTTTGTGGCTTTGAGGTTAAATGAAGAGGTTAACAGAAAATTAGCTGGTAACAATTGACCTTTCACTAAGCCACGCCCCCTTAGTTACTGTTGCTTTGTCCGACAAGCTTCAGAGCTTGCATTGAGCTGACACTGTAACTAACTGCACTCCTTGGAGAAACATTGTCGAATCTTTGGAAAAACAAAAAAGTGTTTTAATATTCAAGATTTGATAAGTTTCAATGGAGCACAGCCATATAGTTGTCAAACCCTGGTCAGAGCTGGCAAATGCTTTTGTGAGAAGCTGCAATTGTGAGAAGTCATTTCTGGAGCAATTTTGGAGGAAAAATATTTGATTGTTGAGCCTCTTGCTCGGGTCATCAAATGCAGAGATCGTGGATCTTGCTCCAGAGTTGCTCATCCCACCTTAAATTACCTTTATTTTTTGAAGCAAAATCACCTCATTCGATGGTTCCTGCCTCTTAACTGTGTGAGGATTTGTTGTTTCTTTTGTTATGCATAAAAATGTAAATCTTAAACAAACTTCATCAGCAGATTAGATTAAGATCATTAGATGATGAAAGTAACCACTCTTCTGAGGATAATCCAGCGACCTCACTGTCAACAGCGTATCTCAAAATCTGAGCAAATACAACCAAACATATCCGCATGCGTAGAGACCACAAAGGTATTATTTGTGTGTGTAATTTTGGTGAACAATGCGTTCAATACTGATTTGCTTCTAAGCCACATCTAGAGACTGACATGTTGTCTGTGAAGTGACAGCACTCACACACAGATTGGTATGTGCTGCTGGCTATACTGTTAATAAATCTTCCTCTGGCGATGCTGTTACCATCTAATAACCTGCACCACAGGTCACCTTGAGAACGTGTCATCTAGAGAGCAGGACACTGTGTACGTGATCAATCAGGACAACTCCTCGGCTCTCTCAGGAACAAATCTGTCCTTAATGCTCGCAAGGAGAACAGCCCTGCAACAGAAATAGGTCGCATACTGCGCACCAAGCTGGAGTTTTTATAGTGAAAGAATTGGGGTTAAAAGTGAGGCAAGTCCAAGCTGAAAATGTTTTTTTTTTTTTTTTTTTTAAACGGAATGAAACATTGTTTTGACAGTCATGGCTCAAACACTGCTTGCTCAGCTGTACAAAGGATTCACAGAAATCCAAAGTCTGTTTACCCAACCGCTCTGTCATATTGAAATCAAACACGAAACGCTGCCCAGACATCCAGGAGTTCTTTTTATGGAAAGAAAGCCGTCACAAATGACTGCTCGGCTGCAGCTCACAGCTGTGGCAGAGGAGTCTCAGACCAGCCATAGATGGGCAGAGTTACGCTTGAATGAAAAAAGAGTTAAATGGAAAAAGTGAGCTCTAATTCTCTGAACACTTGACTGCGGCTTTCCCCCATCTTTTCTCAGACTGTCCTTATCAAACTCTCTCTCTCCATGACCCGTCTGACTTGTGCCATCGGGTGGGCCCTCACCCTTCTGTGAACCCGAGGCTCTCTTGTCGGCTCTGCCCTCAGGCCGCTGTTAGAGCAAACGCATCACTTTCTGCATTTTCTCCGTCTGTTTGTTTCTTTAAATATGAAGCACCAGTGTGTGTTTTTTGATCAGTGAGGCAAAAATAGAGAGTGTGTTTCAGATGCCGTGAAAAAACTGACGTGTTGATGCTGCTGACGGGCTCTGCGGTTTGATTTTTAACAATTATGAGTTCAATTTGAAATTCAGATGGCATGATCTTTAGGAAATACATTCCCAATAAAAAGCTTTTATGCAGTGTGTGTAACATCTTTTGGCATCATCTGCTGTTGTGAGGAGGTTAGCTCCACATAAAACAGAAGCGCATGAGAAGCACTCGTTTCATCCTTTTATAACCATCTTCTGAGGGGAGGCGTGAAGTGCTAAGTGAATTATCAGGGCTTTTGTTGGATGTTACATGTTCATTGTGGAACTGTTTCTCATTAAAGAGGAGGGTCTGCAAATGCAATCGAATATATGTGAAGAGTAGCAGTAAAGTGTTATCATACAGTAACTGCCTTTGGTTCAAATGGCCCTTTCTAATGTGAATCCCTGCCTGTATGATTGCAGCCCACAGGGAATGTACGTACACACATTGGCACAAGACTGTGTGCACATGCAAATGCAAAGCAGCCCTTTGGCTAACACAGACACAGTCACTCACATGCAAATCCTGTGAGTGACAACGGCTCTTCCTGCACTCCCCTGCAGCAGGCAACTGACGGGCAGAGGTGTTCCTGCAGGCTAACCGTCCGCTCTGTCGGCTCCTCTCTCTCCCTCTGCAGAGCACAAAGAGGGTGCAGACTGGAGGAAAGCGGTGCCCAGCTACACCCAGTCCAGCAGCACCATGGACTTCCGCACATGGAGCTCTCTTCCCCGCGATGACAGCCTGGAGCCCCTGCCCCTAAACTGGGAGATGGCTTACACTGAGACCGGCATGGTTTACTTCATTGAGTAAGTGAAAGACGCAACCCACAGGTCATGTGACCATTTAGGGCTGAATCAGTTAATCAGCCAACTACCTGATGAACATCAACTGAAATTCATTAATGTTTTAAGTGAGCAATTTACACATTTAAAGTGAATATTCAACTAAAAATGCAGACATCTGTTGGTTCCTTCCTCTGCCCTAGTGAGGATCATTTACAGTTTTTTTCTGTCTTATAATGATGTAAAATTTAAAAAAAGCTGTAAATCCTCTTCCAATATGAGACTTACAGTTAGTCTCTGTTAAATTGTTATATATATAAAATATTTTATATGTATATATATATATATATATATAACAACAAAAAAAACGTCCCTCT
>JAPZDX010000012.1:6238230-6253795 GCA_029783625.1 Naso annulatus | reverse complement strand
GAACCCTTCGTACAACTTGAGTTAACTTTGTGTCGTTTGTGGAGTGAGGTTTTGTGGACGTAGGTAAGTTGGGGTACCCTGTACATTTTTCCACTCACGTAGGTCACCGTTGTCTAAAACAGGTTTTAGGGTTGGTGCCACTTCTGTATTTACTTTTGGTTAAGCTTTTTCTTAAGATAAGAGTCAGGTTTTTGTTTGAGTTTTGTTTTCAGATTTAAAAACAGTTAGGGCTAGTTTTCTCGTATTTATATCATTTTATTTGGCACAACCACCTCGTCCCACACTCCTCCACAATTGTGACCCTTTGTTAGTTTTTTTTTTTCCTGTTTAATAAACTCTTTCTTTGCCCTGCATACTCTGACTCTTATTTTTGATTGTCGTGTTAATGTCTCCTTTTTCACATGCCGTCAAAGGAGTCGTAACACTGTACCTTATCTTTGATGTTGTCGTTGTTGAACTTGTTCGCCATGCCATTAACATCAGCTGCAAATGACAAAAAAAGGTTTTATTAGAGTTTTTCTTCTTGCAGTACATTTCCTTGCCACAGAAAGGTTGAAGTAGAGACAACAAATTATAACTGTCAGTAAAAATACTCAGAGTTTTGAAAGTTTGGCATATTGGGATCAAAAATAATAGTCAATATATCTGTCAGATTTTAATGGCAGATATTGTCCAATTAGGCCCGAGCTGAGGAACACAGAGGGATGAATGAATGGATGGATGGACAGATAGATAAGTAGATAGATTATCAGCCAATATATTGGATATCAGATTTTTCTCGTTCCCTCATATCGATATTGGTACCAGCCCCAGAAAGCCCATATCCGTCGAGGCTTAAAAAATACTGCAGGTTGATTTAGGGGGAACTATATATGCTTCTTAGAAAACCAACGCCTCATATGGCTGCTAATGTGAGAATAAAAATATATCTTCCAATGACATATTGAGGTGTAACAATATACTCTGTCAGTCATTATCTTCTATTGGATAATTTAACACAACACATCACTCACCTTCCACATACTTTCCAGATACCAGAATTTGGTCGGAGTTGTCCTCCTGGAAGATCTCCAGTTTACAGTCTTCACCACACAGCTCCTGCAGAACGCTTTCAATCCTCACTTTGGTGTCTTCCTGCATGGAAACCACAAGAAGAGATCATTAGTAAGTTTTGAAACATTTTTCATTTCAATATGTGAATAATTTACTCACATTCTAGACTGCACGTTACACAATGTGACGCTCAGTACAAATCCCAAATGATTAGCTCTCTGCAACATCACAACGCCTGCTTTCAACATCCTCCACTCCTCCTCTAATCCCTTCACCCTGTTTCTGTGTCTTTCTTTGTCTTTAATCCACTGAGGGCTATCACAACCATGTGCATAAACTTTTCCCTGATGTAATCTGACCCAAACATCAGAAATCTGCCGCAACGTCGGAGCCCTTGATCCCACTTCAGTGGACACATGACTTTCATACCAGACCGCAAAGCTATGGCCAGGACACAGTGACCGCTTTCTCGAAATAATTGTCTTATAGAGCACTTTATGTTATCAGTGTTTTTTTTTTTAATACATTATGACATTTGGCCTTAATATTGTAATTGCCACGGAAACCAAAATGCGTACATTGAAACACGTTGATGATCCCCTCCATCTCTCAGCCAGATGGAGACATCACTACAACCATTCTTTGTTTACATCTCCATCACCCCTCTCAGATATGACAAAACACATTCCATTACAGAACTAATCCTCCTTAAACACGAGTCAAAGCTTTCATAGCCTCCTCAGTACTTCACACCTCCGCACTGACTAATTTTGTATTGCATAAAATGTCTGTAAGAAATTTTCAAATAGTTTAGGGCTTAGAGGAATAAAGATTGCATCAATTAAAACTAAACTATGGTTTAAGCTTCAGTTATATTGGGAACAAGTGCTGGTCCAACAGGGTTTGAAAATAGAGTTTAGGGCTGCACAGTTAATGGAAATTTAATCTAAATCCCAATATGACCTCCCGCAATTTTTTAACTGCAGGGCGGTGCAATATTTGTTAAAGGAGAAACATGTCAGAGTCTCATTTAATTCAAATATTGTGGTTTGTGTTGAAGTCAAGACCAAGACTTGACTGAGACCAGAGTGCACTGGGAACGAGTCAAGACAAAGATCACTGAAAAATTTTCCTATGATTTTAAGGTGGCGATAGAAGTTTGATGTTTTTCCAGCCGTCTCAGTAAGCACTGCCTTGCAGAACCTGCACTTTGCCGAGTGTTTTCTCTTGTATGTTGTTTTGCTTACAAATTCTCTGTGATTAAGGAGCCAAACTCAGATGAATTTAAAAAATAAACTACAAATTACTTACGTTATTGGCTGCAAGTTTTACATCAAATCACAGTCATTATGTTAACAAAAAAACCTGTGGTCTTGACTGATCATGATTAAAAATCCTGAGTCCGCTATGTTCGAGACAAGACCAAGTCAAAATGTGTCCAATTCCAAGACAAAACCAAGAGCTTCAAAAAGTGGACTTGGGACCGGTGTCGAGACCAAGACCAATCTTGAGTACTACAACACTAATTGTGGTACTGCAAAGTTGTCCTGGCTTACACATCAGATTCTACAGACTTAAGAAAACTTGTTTGTTTGGTACAGATCCCTGCAAAAATCACACCATAACCGCTTTAACATTTCTTTAATAAAAATGATCATTCCCTCTAATATCACAAATCATTTTGCTATTGAACTATCAGTCCAAATAATAGCAATTTTAGTTCTTGTTTTTCCCTCTTAGAGTCTATAAAGTACTGACACTTGCCAAAAAAAAAAAAAAAATTGCTTATGATGGAGCCAACCAGGACAAATAAAGGATGTATCTTGTCATATTTTATAGTAATCTTGAGTTTGTTGAGTGTGTTGATGTCTTTTTTTGAGGACACAAGGACTCCTCTGTTGTGTGTTTGCAGCTGTATTTGCTGTTTATATGTCTTAATAATGCTTTTATTACTCAGGCTATAAGAGCCATTGACAGCTAAAATTCAATCCAATGGGTTTAAACCTCCAACAAGACGCCGTGATACCTGTGCATTTCACTGTTATGCTGACACACTGGCGAATTTGTTTTTCTAAGCAAACACACACCCATGCTGCTTCAGGCCTCTATACATTAAACATCACACTTCCTACTTATGCAGCAGCTGTGCGTCGACACATTGTGCCCCCCTCCCTCTGCCGTCACAGCTCAATCCATGCCCCCTGTCACATGCAACAGATATCCACCAAAGTTAAAAAGGATGAACAGAGTTCTTCTCCAGCTTCACTGATTTATGAGCACACATGTTCCAGTCACAGCCTCTTAAATAAGAATTTTGTTGGGACAACTGGAAGTGGCATCAAAACAAGGCCTGAGACTGTATGCTTCCTAATGCAGTTTGTTGTTTGTTTGGGTGTGTGCATGAATATTTTGCAATCCTGGAGGATCAAGACTCTCTTCTGCCCTCACTGCTGGATCATTAATACCACTGAAATTTTATTTTTAAGCCAAGAACTCTTTTTTTCTGTTCTGCCGTACAAATATACATATGAGTAGACGCATAAACAGACAGAGTGTTTTCTGAACTTACACAGTTGGAGGGGGCCTTCAGTTTCAGATTAACAGCGTTTTTGTCCTGGACCGCCTCTTTGCTGACACAGACAACATCATCTCGTGGCACCGGCTGCAGAGAGAAACCAAAACTCTTCAATAATTAAATGACTTTTCCTTCATCGCGTTCAAACTCCTGCATGTTGTCAACCTTATTGTGCAGAATTATTAGGTTTATGATGAATGCCTTTAACATGTTACAGTGCACAGCATGGTCTACCTTTAACTCAGTGCCTCTGACTTGCTCCTCTTACGCGAACATATTCAATTCTGTTTATGTGGGTTGGTAACAAAATGTCTGACCATCTCTCTTTGGTTGTCTAAGAGTCTTGCTTTTATGGGATTGATATCAATTATTCATACACTACAAATTTGTATCCAATTATTCTGGAATCAGAACATTATAAACAAGACCCAACAGATGACTTTGCCGTGGTGCATCTCACTACACTTACTTTCTTATGCAAAAGACGGCTGCTGTTCCTTCTGTTTTTGCACCATATGCAAATAGTGTCGTGTTTCATAGAAATTTGAAACATAAGAAAAGTTGATGCAAAGATGTTGGTGTAACACCAAGACAAAATGATAGATTAAGTTATGTAGAAATGCTGTAATACTGCAACTTTTTTTTTCTCGCAACTTTTAGATTACAAGTTCCTCTCGGTGAAAGACGCAGACAACCTGCATAATATGCACCAGTGAGCAGTGTTGGGCAAGTTACTCAGACGGTAATAAGTTACTTATCACTGATTACTCCTTCTAAAAATAATACATTTACTTTACTCATTACATGGATCAAAAGTTACATTATTAATTTCTTTACTATATACCTTTTGCAACCCAACCGACTTCCTATAAAAATGACGCATAACCTGTTTTGCCAGCTTCCAAAACTTAATCCACTTCACAATGCCGTCATATATGAGGACAAAAACTATAGGTTATCCCTTTCTAGTAACGCAGTAACCACTGACGTAAATATAATTACTGTTTTGGCAATTGTAATGCCTTACTTTACTAGCTACTGGAAAAAGTAATAAAGTTACAACAATGTGTTACTAAGCAAAGCATTACTGCACAACCTTGCCCCTAACTTTAAATCTAGATTACTTGACGACAGGCTGACTGATCTGTAGGGACTGCTTAAATTGAACTGAATTTTATTTAATAGGTTTGATGCATTTTAAAATAGTCTCACTAGGTTTGTAACTATTGCTCATTTTCAACTCTTGTCCTTAGATGTGCTTTTACAACCCTGCATGATTAAAATACATGGCTTCGTCCTACCTTTGGTATGTTGTTGGGCCCGTCTCCTCTTGCTGGCATCGGTGCTGGAGTCTCTGATTCCACCATTTTTTGGACATCAGTATTTATGACAACTGTGAACTCAGTTGCCTGAATTTCCTCTGGAGCTGTGGTGTCCTCATTGCCTCCTGCTTTCTCAGCCTCTTCTGTAGCTGTTGCTGCTGTAGTCTGTTCAGTTGGTTCAAGAGATCCAACAGACGGGAAAACCCATTGTTGTGAACCCTCTGTTTCTGCAAAAATAATTCAAATTAAATAGTCAGTTTGATACATTTAAATCAGCACATATGGGCTTTAAGGTGTTACAATAAGCTGGTAAACTCCAGCAATTTATGCAACCCAGGCCCATAATTACATTTACAGTTATTAAAGCTGGGATAGGCAACATGTGGAAATCAAACTAGCTGTAGCATGACACTCCTAAAGAAGCAACTCCACTGCACCCTCCCCTCCCTGTTTCTGCTGTGGCTCGTGCTTCATTTCATTTTTTTGATGCTCTCTCTTTTAGGGCCAGTTTACACAAAGATTGACAATGAGACGAAACATTTGTAGGGAAATTTGCAGCAGTGTAAACTGGTCCGTCAGGCTGCCAGCGGCCAGTTTTAGAACATAAGACACGTCACTTATTTCAACAGCCAATTGGCTCAGAGTGACGACATCACCTGTTGCAAATAGGGTCACATGTCATGGTTATTGTGACCAAAGTAATTGTGATATACATGATTATTGCAATAACTGTAAAAATAAAAAATAAAAATAAAAAATAAATTATGCAAACTAATTGAAAAAATTCTAAATATACATAGATACATTAAGAATTAAGAAAAAAATGGAGCAACAGTAAACATACTGGAATCACTTTCCCTTACAACCTTTACTGAATATTGTTCATAGGGGGCACATCTTGATTAAAAAAAATCAAACAAATAAATAAGGTAATGATAAATTATAAGGTATCCCTGCATAAATAACAGATAAATAAGAAAAATACTGTATGAGCATGTCTACTCTGTCCTTTAAAGTCCAGTTTGCATTGTAGTGTGGACTATTCACTATTCACTAGCATGAATAGGGAGGGTTACATTAGGTTATTTATAGCAGACACTTTAATTCACGATTATGCCGATTATGCGATTAATTAAAATACACCACGATTAAATGATTGTGTGTTTTTATCGCGATTAATGATAAAAATGATAATCATCCCACCTCTAGTTGCAAATTAGTGAAGCATCATATTTTGAACTAATGTTAAAGGGATGAACTCTGTCAGGTTTGTGCTGCACAGTTGTATTGCTTGCCTAAAACAAAACACTATGTAGATTTTCTTCCTTGTGTTCCTCTATTTGAGCAAAGTAGTCTTTTTGGCCTGTTTTTGCATCTGTCTCTACAGGATAATACACTCTTTAAAATCTTGATGAATTGAACTTTACTGTCATTGTCTGTATGTCTGTTAGTAGGGACCCTTGGTTTGGCTCAGCTGTGTTCGCTAAGGTTTGACACATTTATTTTGTTCATAAAGTATTTGTAGTCAGCACAAATACACACAGACTGAGAGACTGCTTTTGCAACAATTTGATATTTTTATTGACATATGTAAATAAAAGTAGAAAATAGAGCCATATAGTGTAAACCTATAAAATCTTAACATAAAAGAGTGGAAGTGCTGTTATAGACAAGGCAGCGTTTCTCACCAGCAGCTTTAGTTGTCCTTGGGATCATGTCTCCTCGCACGTGTGCCTCCGCTGCCACAGGTGGCACCGTTGCTGTGACAACTTCCTCTTCCTGTGCCATGACTCCTGCTGTAAAATCAGAACAAGGCTTAATGTCAGCTTATTTTTGAAAAATACAAAATTTCTATGTAAATTGCCTCATTTACACAAATGCAATGGCGTACAATTAAATCAGTGGGAAACTCTGTCTCATACTGACATAAATCCCACTAATAAATTTCTGTTTCAAAGCTGAGAAATAAGCCACGTTTGTCATTTTAGCACGGTTCACTTGAAAATGTCTTTTTCATTTTGGTTACTGTTTTCTGTCTGCTTTGTCGCAGACAGAAATTGTGGATGGGCTGTGCAGTAAAATGTGATGACAGCTGTCACAGCGTGACCTTAAATCAATGAATGTCAGCGCTGAGGAACGGTCTGTGATTTTAAACCTGTGTGGACTAATTCTTCTGCTCAGCCTGAGCAAATGAACTGTCCCTCAGTACAAGACCTGAATGGATGTTAATCACTTGTGACCTTCAAGTATGAGTGCAGCAGAAAACCCCACATAAGTAGATATTTATAAAACATTCATTTGATGTGGAAATGATCTTATCTTTGAAGTCTAGACTTGTGATTTTCCTGTTGGTTATGTATTGGTGTTGCAGTTTGAGACACGAGTCTAAAGGCTGTTTTGAGCTCTGCAGACGTCTTAAGAAAAGTGTCAGACGACACAGATGTGTTTATGCTTAAACAAAGTGTCGGACACAAGCTGCGTTCTCTGTGGCTTCTCCGTATGGCCTAGTGGTACAGCGGTAACTACTTGCAGTTCATGAAAAATATCAAGATACTGTGATATGTTTGACTTCTGAGAGGAAATTTTGAATTTAATTTTAATGCAGAGGAGGAGTAGACAAAGGAGGAAAGGATTGTGGTTTGAGCTCCCAATAAACTAGTAGTAAACCAGAGTAGAGAAAAGCAAGGGGAATAAGTTACGTCCTCGGAGGCCCCCCAGGAGTTTGACGTTTTCAGGGCGTCTTTAAAATCTCTCCACGATGGGTCGTACAGGTGAGGATATTTTCTCACCTCATTTGCTAGTCACTCCTTAAAACCATCCATTGCGGGCCTTTTTTTTTCCCCCCTCAGCCAAAGCAAGTAGGGCTCTGTGTCCTCCTCCCGGCAACAACAGAGCGCTCAGTCTGGCCAACCAATCAAAATGAAAGACAAATCATACCGGCCTGACAAGTTTTGACAAGTGCAAGACACTGTTGGATGTTCGTGTCTTTTTTACGTCATTTTTGTCTTAAGACACTGTCAACAGACACTTGTCTCTCAAGTATAAAACAGCCCTTAAGCCTGCAGTGAACTTTGCGTGAGCTTTAAGAACAATATGATGCGTATCATTAGTAGAAGGTGAGAGAAAGCAGCAGTGGACTGCCTCGGCTTTGTGTCCCTATTCTTCTTTCCCTTGTCCTGTAAAGTAGTAATCACGAAGATTTGAGTGACATTGTTTGTGATGTCACATTTGAGAATAGGCTGTAACTGGAGGCACACATTGGACTTCATCTCCCAGAGTTCATGTCAGGCCACGTCGGTAGATTGCCTGCTGACCTACTTCAGAACAGTGAGTTTTCTTTTTCTTTGGGCCTGTACTTGTGCTTGAACTGTTGTCGCCTAGATGCTTTGTTTGTCAATCTGCTGTTGTAACTCACAGGAGCTGAACAAAAACCTACACCGCCCATACACGACTACGAGCGAGCCTGTGGCGTTAATTCCATCTACTGTCTGAGCAGACCAGCCTCTGCTGACTGACATAAAAGGCGTCACTGCGTGCTGCTGCTGATTTAGCGAGGGAATGTCACCATGGACAGCCAGATCATAGATTTCCACAAAGCTGCAAGTACAAGTGCTTGTGGTGGGCCATAGGCTCAGTCAGCCTTGTTTCACCTCACTTTGTGATAGATAGTTACTGAACAGACATTAACTAAATGAAAATCTCAAGATTCAAGAAGTTCAGGTTATTATATTTTTAATTCAGCCACTTTTCGGTCTTTCTGCCTCGTTCACTGCAGCAGCGACACACTCCCAAGCTGCGTGTTCAGCTTATTTGCCAACTCACTGCTAAGTCCACCGATTAATACGGCAGCCTGACTTCAGTCTCCTCGACCACTGCTGTAATCTCGTCCTCCAAAAAGTCTACTTTTATTTTTTTTTTATTCATTGCTTTTCCCGACTAAACCCTTATTTTCTGTCAGCATTATGTAAGGGGAAAATTGCAGGGCAGGTACTGATTTGAAGTTTTTTCTTAAAGCCTGTTTAAATAAGGGTTAGTACGCTCAGCATCTTTAATGAATCAGTGTAAGCACACTGTTGGAAATGCCCTTAAGTCTATGTTCAAGCATAAATCTTTTTTTATAAATGAAGCCCCTGCGCTCGTCCTCCCCGGCCGTAGCTCTGACCTCCTGCTCACTCCCACTGGGATGAAAGCTGCAAGCCTCTCAGTTAATCTGTCAGCTCATAGAAAACATGTTTTGTGCTACATAATGGACTTTTGCCAGATACTTTAAGATTTTGACAGTATAAAGATGAGCTGTGGACCACAAGGGTGCAGTTCACATTAGATTGATATGGACTGTGAATCACAGCAAAGAGTTCTTTTTGTCAGTTGTGGCTAGGGTTTATTATTCAACGCCGAACTCCTCTTACCCTCGCTCGCTGCTGTTTCAAAGGACAGTTCTGCATTTTGCTTTAACTGCCACCAGCTCCTGAAGACAAAAAGTATTCATACAGCACCAAAATGGAGGAGATGCTTGGCATCTTACTGCAGAGAGACATGCTCTTGTGTGATATAACCTGATAAGAAATGTATTAAAAATATTCTTGACTGGCTGTGGGAAGCACAGCTTGTCATAAGAATCACGAGGTCTCATCCCATGTAATCTCATTATTGTTCTGCAAGCATGATTTGATAAAGTTGTGAGGTAGTGGCTCATAGCTTGGATGGTCTGCAGTTTTCACCAGCGTGCTATCTTAACCCCAGTTATCGTCCTAATGCATGAACTCATGCAGCATGTGAAAGCTCACAGCGATTCCTTTGTGTCCCATGAGGCCTCTGCAGTGATGGAAGATTAGATAATAGATCGTATTGCAGTAGATAACCGATGCTCTCAGATCCACAGCTCACGTCATGAAGTCATTTACTTTGAAATGCAATCCTTCTCCCTCTGAGGTTTTTCCAAAAGATCCTGTGGTCACAGAGACTCATTTCAGGTGATACAAAATAAGTTTGTGACAGACATTATGTGAGAGGAATGATTCTCTGCCAACACTGCTCAACAGCGTGAGTGCCCTGATTAAATGTACCGCTGAAAGGTGCCAAGTAATGATGCCACTGAAAAAAGTCACTTTTTCCACATTTTTGAATAATGTAATAGGCGATTGTGCCATTTTCATTTTCAGGGAGTTGTATTGTGTGGGCTTTGTGAAAGGAGTCCTTGATAAATTGCAAGTCTTGATTTGATTTTTCCGCTCGTGTCGCACCCTTACAGCTGTGAATTGTTTCACCTACATGGTCGTAATAATCTGGATAACTTCCAGCGCACGTTTTGTTCTCTGTGCTAATTAGTAAAACATGGCGCCACGCCCTGCATTTATCGAGCTGCTCGGGTAAAATTGCAAGGGTAATATCCAGAAGTCCAACCAGAATACCCAGTGTGCATTCCTTCTACCCAGCTCTCTCTTTTTCTGCTTAACAACAACAGCGTTACCTCACTCTCATAACATTCCCATAATGCCTCACCTCTGCGGATCTCATTACCTCTCTCTCTCTCACTTTGTCGCTCCTCACTGGTTGCCAGATTGAGTTTGTGATTGATTTCAGGTTTGTAATTGCAGTGTGCTGCCCCCTGTTGAACTAAATTTCACTGCCACTTTGGTGAATTTTGATAGCTGTGTTTGTTTTCAGTTTGCATGTATTTTACCGTCAAGCATTAGCCTGAAACATGATGTGGAACGATGTGAACGATGTAGTATTTTTTACTGTAAATTATTGTGTTTACTCAAACAATAACATTTTTGTAAGGTAGATAAAAAATAAGCAGTTACATTTGCTGGGCTTCTCAACTAGAAATAAAAAACTTCATAATTTAATGATTTTACATTAATTTTCTGTTTTTAAATGCCACTTTAGCGCTGAATAATCAGCTGAATAAGTGCTTTGTTCCTTCCTTGTACAGCAGGAGTTGTTTTTTCTCCTCTGTTTTTCTCTATTGTCTCCTCACGGTCGTCTCACTGTCTTGTCACTACTTGAAGTTTTCACACACACACACATTTATTCACACAGTTGTGGCACTGTGACACACGTCCACTGACTTCCTTTGATAAATCATTGTGACAGACAGGTGCCACGAGGACAGAGCAAACACTGTGTGTGTCGTGTTGGCAGGTGAGGCCGTAATCTCCGGGGAGGTCTTCTGGTATGTTTAGTGTTAGCAACTGTCCGTTGCAGCTGTCATACGGTATCTAAATAGGGGAAATAAACCTACACTTAGTAACTGGTGAAAAAAACAGAAGTCAAACCTACAAGAAAGGGTTAGAGACCTGACTGCCACACTGCCACTGACTGAATACTGGTTATACCAGATTATAGCATCTCTTGAAAGAACAACAGTACTGCTCAACAGAGCCAAAGCTGCTACTGTACAAGCATAGTCAGACTAATGTTGTGGTCAAGACCGCTTACTGAGACCAACTAGGCCAAGACCAGAGTGTGTCAAGACTGAGTCAATACCAAGATAATTTAAAAATTTTTCCTCTGATTTCAAGGTCACGATAGAAGTTTAATGTTTTCCCAGCTGTCTCAGTAAGCACTGCCTTGCAGAAGCTGCGCTCTGCTGAGTTTTTTCTCCTGTATGTTGTTTGCATAATTCTCTCTGATAAGGTAGCCAAACTTAGACAAATTCAAAATCTGACTTCAAATGACTTACGTTATTGGCTGCATTTGAGGAAGAAAGTTTTATATTCAATTACATTCATTGTGTTAACAAATAAATCTGTTGTCATCTTGACTGGTCTTGATTAGAAATCCAGAGTCCGCTATGTCCGAGACTGAGACAAGACCGAGTCAAAATGCGTTCAACGCCGAGATGAGACCGAGACCTTCAAAAAAGTGATCTTGAGACCAAGACTGATCTTGAACACTGCGGCACTAAGTCAGACATTGCTGTTTCTTTTAAGGACCACCTTACGAGAAGGGCTTGGAGCGTCCAGCTTTAGAAGTTAGTGAAATGTGCGGCACTTCACTAAAATGATTTAATTCCTGTTTGTTTTCTTTTCTTGTTTCTAGTCCAGCAGGGTTTGGATTTTTCCTGAGAGTGTTTGCCTCTTATTTTCATGTAGTACTGCTGCTGACTCGCCACTTCAATATTTGTTTGCTTAACTTGGTGGTTACTATGCTGTGTGCGCCCTGCTGTTGTTGTTTGTATGTCTGTAACATCTTGTCTGTTCCAACTCACAAAAAAAAGGTCTAGGGCCTGACTAGGGATGAGGCGATTAGAAAATTTCATGTCCTGGTTACTGTGGCCAAAGTAATCGCGATACATGATATTATCGTGATAATTTTAAAAAATCTAAAATTTTCTTAAAGATTTTGAAAAAAATTTCTTGGGGGGGGAATTCTAAATATATGTAGATATATTAAGAAAACATTGAGCATTTGGAAAAAAAAGAGAATTGCAGTAAAACTACCGTAATCTGTTACCTTACAACCTTTATTGAATCATGTTCATAAAAAATATATAAATAAATAAGGTAAAGATAAATTATAAGGTATCCCTGGATAAATAAAAATACTGCATGAGTAAGTTTACTCCGTTCTATAAAGTCTAAATTGCACTGTAGTGAGGACTGTATATTATTGACTAGCATGATTATTCATAGCATACACTTTAATTCACGATTATGATGATTATGCAATTAATTCAAATTCACTGTATGTTATAAATGATTAAAATGATAAAATTGATAATCGTCCCATCCCTTGGCCTAGCTGATTTATCACTTTGCACATATTATTGGCTGATATTGGCCTATTGCAGATATGTTGTTATCGGCGTGTATGTTCTCTGATATGTGCTGAAGTTAAAGCTGTTTTTTAAGGCTGGAAAAATGCTTGGACAAGTGATTTAAAATGGTGTAATTATGTAGATTGTACAGCAGAGGGTGGCCTGTTATTTAAATACTTATAAGTCAAAATTTTTACTGTTCGGTGTACTGATGTTTGGAATAAAGTTTTTTAAGATGTAAGTCATCCTGCCTCCATCTACATCTTTTTTTAATTTGATAAACACTTTCAGCTAAAGGTAATATCTGCTGATATATTGGATATTTGAATTTCTTGCTCACTAATATCAGTGTCTGCCAAAAAAATTCCATCTCGGTCAAACTCCACTCATCTCACTATCTTTGGCATCTCTAGTTAAACATTAGGAGCATTAGCGTGGGTGTGGATGAGCTACAGGTCAAGAACTGTCTAACCTTGATAAGTCTCTCTGTTACAGCCCCAGTCTGCGGCCTTCAGCCTTACAGCTGCCATCCCTCACCCATCTCTGGGTGGTCTGTGTGTTTACTTTACGGGAAAGGATGAGGTTCAAAATGGTTGAGATGGTTGGGCATAAATCAGGCTTTGACTCACAGGAGTGCACCAGAGCAGAAGCAAAAATGTGTTGTTTCAGCTCTGTGATCACTGTATGTCATCAGGTGATTTGTAGTAGAGTGGTGGGTAAAAACCTGTCAGTGGTGTTGTAAATTAAAAGTCTAAAGACTGACGCCTGGGCTCATGGGTATGTTTTGTTTTAAAGAACAGTTTGGGGTTTGGGGCAGTCTCTTATGGGATGTTGGTGAGATATTGTGGTGAGTAACTGGAAGTGAATTCGTATTTCCCTTTTATAACTGACAAAACCACAACTGAAGTGACATTATTTGAACACAATTTCCCTGTTTGTGCAGCACATGTTTGAGTTTGAAGGATTAAGGAGGGTTTTAAATCCATACCGTGAAGAGCAAATATTTTACTGGTCTTGTGCTAATGATGTCATGGCACCCTAAACACGTCTTGTAAAACTAGCTTGCCGTATTTTCATAAAGAAAAACGTGCTTGTTAAGCTTCAGGCACAAAAACACACTGCCTGTGTTTTGCAGCATTGCCAGTAAACTGTCTAGCTCTCACACTATTATCACTCATTACTCACGGGCAAACTTTCCTGACCGACCAGAGGTGGCTGGAATGAAACCTCTGCTTGTAATTGCCTCTTATGACCAACATTTACAGAAAGAGCAGCTGTTTATTGTGTTGTTTTTCACTGTAGACCTAAAAGTAGCTTTTCTTTGAAGATTGTTACACAACAAGTATGAATTCTTCCTGCTTTGCTAATATTCATTCACTGTGTACAAAGACAAGAGGAACTGCAAGAAGCTTTCTTGTTCCTTTGAAATCAGATTACAGCCTTGACCTGTTCGCCCTGTGCTGTAACTGATACAGGGGTGTCCGGTGTTTGCCGCAGCCGTGCTTCCTGCATGAGGTTGGCGCACTTCCTGACAGTGTGAACCCATCGCTGCCTCACCCATACGCAATAGCTCACTCATCTGGAGCCACAACTAAAGGTGATTATAGGGCTGGGTGATATGGCCTGAAAAAAAAAACAACTAGATTTTTCATATCACATTTGATTTTCAATTCTAATCGATAACAGAAGAAAAAGGAATTATTTAAAATATGTTGTTTTTATTTCAAACAATCAGGAATTTCCCTGTTGGGGATTATGTGCAAACCTGGCTTTAACCAAACTAAACCTCTTTTGTTTTTTTAAATAAAGATTTGATCAAGCAAAGATGAATCAAGTGCCAGCCTAACTTTCCCCAAACTTCACTTATAAAATATAAGAGCCCAGAGCTGAGAGAGAACCATAGGCTACCATATTTGCCCTAGTTAAAGGGAAAATCAATTTTCATGATTTTCATTTTTTAACATCATGCAAACAAATTAATTCAAATTTTGTTTTAAAATTGATTTATTGCCCAGCCCCAGGTGATTACTTACTGATTTGAACTGTTCCACTGAGACAAACAATACATCAGAGACGTTTACTACCCCTGAGCTTTGCATCGACCCCCAATAACCACAAAAACTTCTTTTTCTTTTTCCTCCTCCTTTTTGGGTGATGTTAAAAGAGGCTCATGATCTCAGTCAACAGAAATTTAACTTGCTGTCATTGGACAAACATGACAAACCTAATCAGCCCCGACTCCGTGTGTTACACGGCCTGAGCCATGACTTCTTCGCTCTCTAGAAGATTTTCCCACCATTTTGCTCTGAGTGACGGTTGCGGTCTGGAAATGCTCTACCCCACATCCCCCCCATCTCTTGGGACTTGGGATGGAGGAATGTGGCAGGCTTTGGAAGAAGAAGGGCCTGCAGCTCCACGCCCTTTTCCCTCCCAACCCTCTCCCAGTCACGCACAGCTAATCCCAGGCATCTATCAGGGTGAGACACAGACTTCAGTCCTCACATCTCCTACACCGTATAGTGTAATGTAAAGCAACAACTGCATTGTAACAGCTACGTTCTGTAGCTTTCCGTTCTTCTAGTCTCTGAAGTTTGTTCATCGTTAATGTAATGACAAAACATGCACAAGTTCCACATGTCTTTTATGCTGAACTTTGCAGTTGTGCTTCTTGCGCTTCTCATAATGATTTAATTAAATCAAACATGCAGACAGTAAAGTACTTTGGTCCACATGTTCTCTTCTGGACATAAAAAATTCCTGTAAAGCGTTGCATGCCCATGCCTGAACACAGCTAATTCACGTCTTCATCTGAAACTGCTTCCGCACAAAATGTGGCCTTGCACCCATCTG